>ML777234.1:1704720-1724334 GCA_009831015.1 Picea engelmannii
TAAAAGTAAAATCTAAAAATACCCTTTTGAAGAGAAAAGTTTAACAATTATGAATATAAATTTTCCATAATTTTTCGTTGTGTATTTTTAGAGATATGGATTTTTCATTTCACCGAATCATAATCTCACCTAAAAATATTATGCAACGATTTTTTTATAAAATTAAATAAAATTAGATAAAAACAATGAAAATGAAAAAAAATTATACCCAATGAAAGTAGATTCAATTTTAAAAATGTTGGTATCAATTCTCAAACTAAATTCTGAGTATTTGTAGGAGTCTGCTACCTCCAAAGATGAAGTAAGATGGAGAGAATTTGCAGTTTCTTGCAAACAGTCCCATTTTCAAGTTTTCGGCCGAAATATTCTTTCGGCCGAAACCAAGTTTTTAATGGAATCCGTTAAAAATAAACGTTTTGGCCGAAAAGTATTTCGGACGAAATATGCTTACCATGGGAAAATAATTCATCCAAAAAACATTGTACATGAATTTCGAGGGCACCGTTAAATTTGACATGAAAATTTTCGAAGAAACATTTGTTCGGCCGAAAAATTGCCGCTAGAAATTTTGGAGACCCAATTGTCACGAAAGTGTTACCCAGATTCATGATTTTACCTCCTATTTATACTAAATATATCTATCCCAAAGAACAATCTAGAGGAAGATCCTTCTAGAAATGGATGCTTCTATTAGGTTTTCTTACATTTGACTTATTCTTCCTTATTTCTAGGCCTTATTAATATTGGCCTTTATTACATGGAAATATATTATTCTACCTAGGTGAGGGGTTAGGGAGGTTAGGTCCCTAACATTCCCTCCCCCTTAAAAATAACCTTGTCCTCAAGGCTTGAGATGAGGAAATTGATGCAGAATGGTAGTTGGTTCCCAAGTGGCATCTGTTGTAGTTGTATCTTTCCACTAGAATGACACTTCCTTGATGGTGCGTTGATGAAGATGAAGCTCACATTGGTCCAAAATTGCTTGTGGTTGTACCCAGATGGAGCCTTCTTCATCCAACTCGGGAAGGCTAGTTTGAGTTTGGCACCTAGTTCCAATCACCTTCTTTAAGTAGGAGACTTGAAAAATAGGATGCAACTTAGAATGATCGGGAAAAGCTAATTGATAGGCCACATGTCCCACATGCTTGAGAACGGTATAAGGACCATAAAATTTGGGCTCCAGTTTCTGACAATGGTCGACCTTGAGTGAATTTTGCTTATAAGGTTGTAGTCAAAGAAACACCTGGTCTCCTTCAACAAATTGACATTCAGAGAAACCTTGATTTTCCTGTTGCTTCATGTGATTCTAGGTAATGACCAAATTCTCTTTGAGGGTGCGGAGAATAGCCTCATGAACTGTAAGTGTTTGGTCAACCTCCTAGACCTTCGAGACACCTGGAAGGTATGAGATAAATGAAGGTGGATTTTTTCCATATACTGCTTCAAAAGGATTCATGCGGGTAGTTGTATGGTAAGAAGTGTTGTACCACCATTCAGCTAGTGGTAACCATTGAGTCCACTTATTTTTACTTTAATATGTAAAAAACCGCAAATATTTTTCCAAACACTTGTTGACAACTTCAGTTTAAACATCAGTCTAGGGATGATAAGTTGTGCTGAGATGCAATTGGGTGCCCTATAGCCTGAACAGTTCTTGCCAAAAATTGCTGGTAAAAGTGGGATATCAATCATAAACAATAGAATGAGGCATTCCATGAATCTTGAAGACATGATCCATGAAAATTTGAGTCACAATGGAGGCGGTAAATGGGTGTTGAAGAGCACATAAATGGGCATAATTGGAAAGACGAGCAACGACCACCATGATGTCTAACTTATTGCTCGATTTAGGTAATCCCACAATAAAATCCATAGAGATATCCCTCTAAATAACAACTGGAATCAGAAGTAGTTGTAGTGTGCCAGTAGATTTAACTGTTTTTCCCTTGTTGCATTGAAAAACATCACATCTTACCACAAAAGTGTGAATTTCATGTTTCATACCATACCAGAAAAAAGAACATTTGACCCGGTCATAGGTTTTGGTAAATCCTGAGTGCCCAACTATGGGTGTAGCATGAAGCTCAGAAAGTACCTTGGATTTAAGTTGTAAATGTTTACTTAAATACAAATGGTCTTTGTAGTGAAGTTCATCATTGTTCCAAGAGTACCCTAGGGAAACTAGAGAATTGGCATGCAATTTTTGGATCATATGCAAAATTTTGGGATCTTGTACCATTCCCGACGAACAACTTGGAGACAATATGGTACAATGAAGGAGAGGGAAAAAAGGGACCCTTTATCTTCATATTTTCTTGAAATAACATCATCAACCACATTGTCTTTGCCTTTCTTGTAAATAATCTCATAATCATATCCAAAGAGCTTAGTCACCCATTTTTGTTTCTCCAGGGAGGAAAGGCATTTCTCCAGAAAATACTTGAGGCTTTGATGATCTCTCTTAATTTGGAAGCACTTCCCCAATAGATAAGGGCGCCAGAGATCCATTGCATGCATAATAGCCAACATTTCCTTTTTGTATATTGATTGGCCCAAATGTCACTCTGACATTTTCTTGCTGGTAAAGGCCAAAGGATGACCATTTTGCATAAGGACTGCTCCAATTCCTCTCCCAGAAGAATCACATTCCAGGACAAAGGTATTTGTGAAATCAGGAAGGGCTAGAACCAGAGTGGTGCACATAGTTGCCTTCAAGGCTTGAAAGGCCCGATCAACTGTAGGAGTCCAAGTGAAAGAATTCTTTTTAAGGAGAGCAGTGAGAGGTGCCAAAATCTTTCCATAATTCTTAACAAACTTGCGATAATATCCTGTTAAATCCAGAAAACCATGCAATCTTTTGAGAGTCTTTGGGAGAGGCCAATCCTGTATAGCTTCAATCTTCTTATGATCCACCCTGACACCTTCCTTGCCAACAATATGACCCAAGTACTCGACTTTTGAGGATCCAAAAGAAAATTTATATTTTTTGAGGAAAAGTTGGTGCTGAGAAAGTAGATGTAGAACTTGATCCACATGAGAAAGATGGGTTGTCCAGGTTTTACTATAGATGAGGATACCATCAAATAAAAATAAGACAAAATGACAGAGAAAAGGATGGAAGACATGATTCATGAGGCTTTGGAAAGTGGAGGGAGAATTAGAAATGACGTAGACCCCCACCACCTCTCGGGCCCGCTTGACCTCTCGGTCTAAGGATTGTCCAATTCAGGAGCTGGATCAGCTCACAGGTTCCCATTGAACCTTCAATTTCACTTCCACAGGTCTTTTCCCTCTCTTTCTGGCCCAATTTCCTTTCATGGGGCTTTGACCGGTCAGGGACGAAGTCCACATGACCTTGGGCTTGAAACTGTGGGATATTTATTCAAACTTCATATAATTTGGGACTTTGGAGCCTCTGAGCTTCGAGAGTATCAGCAAACAAACAAAACACTCCTCTCGATTGGATAATTAATGGAGTGTCGAACTCCATGTGGGAGCAACGGCTCTATATATCCACTGTGATCTATAGTCCTAAAAGTCTTCAATTTTCCGGGCTTTGGGGGTTTTCTAAATGCCTCCCTCTAGATATTCCTGAGTAGAAAACTGATGAACATATGTCAATGGTAGATCAACAGTTTTCGGGCATTGGCAGACAGATGACCTAGATTTGTTTCAGGCTTCAGAAGTCTAGGTGGTTTCCTGTTGCAGCTCTTTGTAACCCTATGAAGGCTAAACTCGAGTAGTTGAGATCCATCCTCCATGTGTCCCTTCATTGATCAAAGGCTAAGGATCAGTATGGCCTTTGAGAACCTCTAAACCAAACACTCCACAAATCCTATGAAGTTCTTGATCCCTCAATCTCCTGATTTGGCGACTTGTGTCCTCAACGATGGACATCTCCAATGAACTCCATTCTTTGGGTCTTCAAGGATTCTCAACACCCACTACCTTCTGGACTTACTAATTCCGTAAGTTTTGCTGATGGAGATCAATGACTTTCCTCCTCCAGGAAATCAATGGTCACAATGAACGCTGGGCTTCAAACTTTGAGAGCCCTGACTCCTCCAACTTACTATACCTATGAATGCGAAATTTGTGAAGGGCCTATCTTCCCATCACGTGTCTACTTAGATCAACAGACAGGATTGAATTCCAACTTCTAGGCCTTCAGAAGTCTTTCATTCTCGAATCTCCACTCATAATCTCCTCCGTAGTGCTAGTCCATCAACATACACAATCTACTGACATGTTCCCTCGGAAAATGGATGACCACGAGTGGCTCCGGCCTTCGGTACTTTGGGGGTCCTGATGCCTCCACACTCCAAATCTCATGAACATGCGAATTCCTAAGGACTTCACCGATTAACTCTTGTGAAAATCATTCATATCTGATGGTTGTCCACTCTTCTGCGATTTCCCGAATGGATCTCATCCGTTGTTTTCCAGTCTTCGATGACTCTTCCTCCCTTCGAGATATTTTAACGCTATTTCTCCTAATCTTCGAGATTGAAAGGGGGTTCAGACCCTGGTGCACACCTTGCATTGTTTTTCCAACTTGACATCTCGAAGGAATTTCTGTGTGCGTTCCTTGCACTCACCTTCCTTAGAAAGTTTCAACACTTTTTATCAATGTCGGACCTATGGACTCTTTGCATGGGTCTTTCACAGAGATATTATAATTGAAAGAGTATATGTGCACACCTTTCACTCTCTCCATGAAATTTCCCTGTATCTCTCTTGATCTTAAGAGTCTTTTCAACGACTTCCAGTCTGCGCACTCCTTGTGTGGGCACTGTGTGCTCCTTGACCAAATGTTTCAGAAGAGAAGAAATTGAAACTTATGCAAATCTTTAAGATTCATTCATATAAACATGAAACACATACATGGCCATGTAAAACACAGTAAATATAACCTCATTCAATCAATTAGCTCAGAGATAGATAAACCAAAGCATTTGAAGCAATCCTCTTTTCTTATATTCAAATAAAAAGTATATACACAAAGTTCCCACAATCTTCTCCTCTTCTTCTCACAACAACCCAACAACAAGAACAACAAATGGGCATGTAATACATGTTATATACATTAAGGGGATTCTCGAGCCTTCCATCCTAACTACCTACTTCTATCATATAAAAATTAATCATCCTACTTCTAAGATAGCTATGAAGTTATGAGCATTTACAAAGTTGATAAGGATTGAGGCTCAACATCTGTACAATCCTTCCATACATCAAAGAAATTTCAATCCACTACGATATTTGGGAATGGATTCAACCTCCAAACATTTAGAGGTCATTAATTACATCCTTTTCATAATTTCAAAATTAAAAAAGGCACTTCCTCCTTTGGGAATCCAAATCAGCTCCTAAGTACGCGTTGGATGGTGCGTTATCCTCTAGCCTAGCTTCCTTTCAATGATGATGGTGATGCTCATGCATCAACAAAAGCCAAAGGGCATGACCAAAAAATCATAGTGCCCTTCATGAGTTTGAAATTCATTCTTAGGAATGTATGCCTCCTTCATACTTATTTGGTGGTAGCCAGAATGAATATCAAGTTTATTAAAGCACTGAGCACCACTCAATTCATCCAAGAGATCATCAATGACATGAATGGGAAATTTTTCTTTGATGGTGAGCTTGTTGAGGGCACGAAATTCAAGACACATGCACCAAGATTCTTATTTATTAAGGACAATGACCATAGGATAATAATAGGGGCTTGTACTAGGACAGATAATGCTTGCGGTGAGCAATTCTTGAACAATTTTCTCAATTTCATTTTTCTGGGAAAAGGGATGATGATAGGGACGAACATTGGGAGGAAGGTTTTCGGGGACAAGGGGAATGGAATGATCATGAAAACCACAAGAAGGAGTAATTCCATGGGGAGTGGAGAAAACAACTTGATGTTTTGAGAGGATGGATTGGAGGTTCGGTGACACAGAGGGTGTCTCAGTGGTGTGAATGGAATGGATTTGTGCAATAATGTCAGAATGACATTTTTTGAGGAGATTTTCCATGTGATGGGAGCTGATGATCTCAGGGGAACCTATTGTTATGCCTTGGAACTTACATTGTTGACCCTCCTAGTTTAATTGCATGGTTAATTCCTTAAAATCCATGAGAATGGGACCCAGATTCCTTAGCCATTCAACACCTGACATAATGTCACAATCACCCATGTTGATATCAAACATATGAGATTTCATGTGGTACTGGCCAATTTGGAGATGCACATTTTCAAAACTTCCCCCACATTTCATGGACCCTCCTTTGGAAATAATGAATTCAAAATTATTGACTACACGGATATAGTAATTAGTTTCTTGTGTAATGCGGCGATGAATAAAATTATGGGTGCTTCCACTATCAACAAGGATGATGACCTTTCGATGCTTGATGTAACCAATTAGCTTGAGGGTTTGGGGAGTAGAGAATCCAGTGAGATAATTCAGGGAAATGACCAGTTCAACTTCAGGAGGGTCGAAGGGTGGGGTCATGTTAGTGGGTTGAGGTGACTGAGCCACAGGGGGGCCTCGACATCATCTTCAGAAACATCCTCTGAGATGGCCATAAAAATATTTTGTTCCTTACACTTGTGCGCAGGAAAATATTTTTCATCACAATTATAACAAAGGCCTTTGAGTTTGCGTTCATACATTTCTACCCTAGTCAATTTCTAGATCTTTAGTGGAGTGCAAGAAGGAGTGGGAGTGACTAGTTTAGGGCGAGGAATAAAGGAGGGTTTTTTAGTTTGAGAAGAGACAACCTTTTGTGCTTCCTTAGCAATTTTAGTAGCTTCCACCCAACTCTAAGGCTGATCCATGAAGACATGGGAACAGATCTCATCCTAGAGGCCACTGATAAAACATTATAAAAACAAATCATTAGACATGCCCTCTATGTGGAAATCTAATTGCTCAAAAGATGTTAAAAAGTCTTCCACTATGCCATATTGTTTCAACTTTGTAAAATGACCTAAATGGTTGGTGTTAGTGTCAAAGTGTTCATAAATCTTTGCCACAATTTTTTTCCAAGCCACATACCCTTGGTGGGCATTTTTTCTCCATTTCCATGATTGCCAACATTATTGATTTAGATGGAGAACACCATACCAAAGTTTGTCCAACTCATTTGTAATGCCATACAAAGAGAAACAATGCTCCATTTTAGTTACCCAACAAGTGGGATCTGAGCCATAAAATTTGTTCACATCCACACGTTGAAGGTGTACGTCACACTGAAAGGGATGGGACTGAAAAGTCTATGAATTGGAGGAAGTTTCACCTTCAGAGTGAAAATGTGGGTCAGAGGAGGTAAGGTCTTCATGGATATTCATCTTGGCATAGATCGTGTTAGTGAAGGATGCAAGCTGGGTAGCAAGGTCCTGTTTTATAGTTTCCATTTTTGCATCTATGGAGGAATGCATGATTGTATTGATGGTGGAAATATTGGAACTGAGATGCCTCACTTTTGACTAGGTCTCTGTGAAACTAGAGGAAAAGGAATTGAAGGGGCTTCCAAGTCTTGGCTACAGGTGTGGGCCATGATGAAGAGGGAAAATGGAAAGGGATGGGTGGGACCACACAAAAAATGGTTTATGGGTGAAGGGTATCACGATGATTAGGGAAACGAGGGGAATCCAATGGGGTGAGGCCCAAATAAGGGTGTCAGAAAGGGGTCGGGTCTATGGGAAAAACAATTGTTGAAAAATGATAGGTATGACTACGATCAGGGAAAAGAGAGGAATCCAATGGGATAGGGATCAAATAAGGAGATATACTCCAATCCGAAGAATAATGCAGTGTTGAAATGCCCAAATTATTAACGGGAAGAAATGTGAAGTAATTTTGTAAACAAAATGCAGGAGGCACAGTTGCGCGGAAACAGATCTTGTCTATTTTGTTTATGTTTCCATCCCAAGGGTTAGGGTATGTAGGGTGTCTACATACAAAGGTTTTCCCTATGCTATAGATCTTTGATATACATGCAGGGTCCAATAGTAATACTCAACCCAATATCTCAAGGCACCAACTAAGGAGTCCAGACCGTTCCCTTAGCCATACTACCTGACTACCCAGGTATTAGAGAGTATCTTACCGAGTATTGTTCTCATACCCTATACTCCTATTTATACTAAATCTATATATCCAAAAGAACAATCTAGAGGAAGATCCTTCTAGAAGAAGAAGCTTCTATCAGGTCTTCTTACATTTGACTTATTCTTATGTATTGCTAAGCCTTATTAATATTGGCCTTTATTACATGGAAATATATTATTCTACCTATGTGAAGGGTTAGGGAGGTTAGTTCCCTAAAAGTAAACCAAAATGAAAATTGCAATCCAACATGGTCATTATAACGACAAGATTAATGTCACAATCCAAAAAATACATTATGAATGTCACAATGTGACATCCTATTTTATTAATCTCACAAAGCAACAAAACCCTTAATGAACATCACTATGTGCCATTAAATTTGATTAATGCCGCAATGTGAAATAGTCATTAACATGGTAATATGAATGTTGCAATCTAAAATAACCATAAAGGAATGTCACAATCCAATATAACCCTCAATGATTGTCACAATGTGACAAAATCCTTTATGAATGTCACAAAAACTGCTAAAAATAGTAAATTATCAAAATTGCTAGAAAGTTGTTTTGATCCAGATGAAAAAGGTGGGTGGCCACTGATATCCACCTGGATCAATCCTCCTTCCTTAGGAAGTAATGGTCTCCATTGCGTCAAGTTCCTCCATCAGATGAGGAAATTGTTGTTGAATTTGGCCCCAGGTGAGCCACTTGCCTTGGTGCAGGAGTTGCCCTGCTTTGACGACTCGATAAAGCTGGATCCTTTGTTGTCAAGTGCCCTTGATCTATGTGTACACAATCTGATCATTGGATGCCTGTTGTATGCACTCAGGGTTGAGCTCTGTTGGTGTTAGTTGTTATGCTACATCTGAGGTGTCCAATAATGGTGGGAAATAAGGTCGAAGGAGGTCCACGTTGAACACTGGGTGCAGGCCAAGGAAAGGAGGAATGTTGAGCTCAAAAGAATTATCCCCCATAGCCTTGGTGATGGTGTATGGTTCATAATGGAGTGGGTGAAGCTTTTTATGGGGTCTTGTAAGGCATTCTTTCTGCAAGTACAACCAAACTTTGTCGCCCACCTGAAACTTATGTGGCACCCGATGTTGATTATGGTGCTGCTTGTACTTGTCATTGGACTTCTGTAGGATATCCTGAACCTGTTGGCGGATGTGTTGGATCATCTTAATGAACCAAGTGGTTTTGTCAGCCTCAATTGGAGCAGGAGAGGAGTCGGTCGAGGTGACCACAAGGGGAAGTGCAACATCTATGCGACCCAATGGTTGGAATCCCAACCCCACTTGAAAGGGGCAGTGGCCAGTTGAGCTATGAAGGGTTCGGTTGTAGCTATGTTGGACAAAGGGAAGAATCTCATCCCATGTGTGAGGGTGCTTGGAATTATACATGCGTAGGATATGCATGACCATTCGATTTACGACCTTGGTTTGGCCATCGGTCTAGGAGTTGAAGGCCATGGATTTGGTGAGTTTGGTGTCCAACAGTGACCAGAGGCTTGCACAAAATGTGCTGAGAAATCGAATGTCCCAATATGATACAATGGTTTGTGGGATTCCAAAATGTACCCAGACTCATTCAAAGAAGAGCTTGGCAATGGCTTCTACTGTGATGCTCTTCTTTCAGGCAACCAGAATCGCCATCTTAGAAAAGCGATCAACAACCACAAAAACACAGTCATTTCCTCACTTGGTGGATGGGAGGTCTGACATGTAGTCCATTGAGATGGATTCCCATGTCCTATCAGGAGTAGGAAGAGGGGTGTACAAACCCTGTTTCCTAGTGGTTGGTTTGACAATAGCACAGGCAATGCAAGACCTGATATACTTGTTGACCTCCTATCAAAGTTTCCGCCAGTGCAAATGTTTTTGTAGCATTGCCACTGTATTTTCAATGACGAAGTGTCCTGAAACCCGAATGTAGTGGGCTTTCTAGATCAACTTCTCTCGCTCTCTTGATGGAACATAGATATGGCCCAGGCAACACAACAACCCATCTTGAAGATGGAAATTATCAACAACTGCCTTTGCACCCAACATTTGGTATATGGTGGTGAAGTCCTGGTCTGTCTCATAAAGTTGGGGCCATCCAGAGGTATCATGGCCACAAGAGTCTAGCACTGTGGTGAGCACCACGACTGGTGGTCTACTGAGGAAATCAGCGACGCAGTTGGTGCTTCCTCTTTTATATTTGATGTTGAGGTGGAATTGCTGCAAGTATGTGGACCACTTTTGATGGTGGCCATTCCGCAATTTTTCTTGTGTTTGTAGCAATGGCTTATGATCAATGTGGATGAGTGTCTCCCTTCCAAGAATGTAATGTCTCCACTAGCAACAAGCTTTCACAATGGAGTACATTTCTTTGTCATAAGTAGGGTACGTATGGACAGTATCTGACGGGGTGGCTATGCTACATGAGAATGACACCCACAACATAGTCTGAAGCGTCAATCTCAATCTCAAAGGGATGCTGCAGGTCTGGTAGTGAAAGTACTAGGGCTGATCACAAGTGTTGCTTCAAATCATCAAACACTTGTTGTTGGGGCCATCCCCATGCAAATTTCTCCTTCCCACCACCCTAGTTATATGGATGAGGGCCCATGCAATATGGGAGAATCCCAACATAAAATTGCGGTAGAAATTAGCAAGGCCTAAGATGCTTTGAATCTCAGTGAGTGTGGTTGGGGCTAGCCAGTCACGAATGACTTGGATCTTGGACGGATCCACATGTACACCATTTTGATCAATGATGTAGCCTAGGTAATGGATCTTGTCCGTGTCGAAGGAGCATTTTTCCAAGTTGGCGTATAGCTTGTGCTACCGCAAGGTGTGCAAAACCTGTTGAATATGTTGCAAGTGTTCGACCCAAGTCTTGCTGTAAATGAGAATGTCATCCAGATACACCACTACAAAAGTATTGGTGAATGGTTGCAGGATATCATCCATCATCCTCATGAAAGTGGCTGGAGCATTTGTCATACCAAAGGGCATGAACAACCATTCAAAACGGCCTTCCTTTGAATTGAAGGCGGTCTTCCATACATCTATTTGTTCTATCGGGACCTGGTGGTAGCCATACTTTAGATCAATCTTACTGAAGTATTTGGTCCCCATGATTTGATCAAGGAGGTCGTCGATTCGGGGAATCGAGTACCGGTTTCTGACTGTGATTTTATTCAAATCTCGGTAATCAATGCAAAGTCATCAGGTTCCATATTTCTTTTGTACCAGCATGATTGGTCTCTCGCAAGGTGATGAGCTGGGACAGATGTGCCCCTTGTGGAGAAATTCTTGGATCTATCATTTGATCTCCTCATTCTATAACAGAGAGCGACGATAAACTGGCCCATTGGGCAGTGGTGTGCAGGGGGTTAGATCGATGGGGTGCTTGACCTGGCAGTGCAGAGGTACCCCGGTAGGTGAGGAGAAGATATCTGAGTATTCTTCCACGACCTTATCTACTTGCTTTTGATGTGTGGAGAGGTCAGCCGCAGAGACCCTGGATGTGGCTATGATCTTTCTCCCATTCTGAGAGCGAATCACAAGGAAGACAAACTTCCCTGTCTGAGAGATGATCTTCCTGCATTGCTTAGCAAAGATCAAGGAAATAACACTAGGTGGAACAACCTCACGCATCTTGTACAATTTCCTATTCAAAGTAATAATAACACTACAAGGCCTAGACTCATACACAACATGATGTTTCCATAAATAAGGTTGGCCCAAAAGAACATCACAAACTTCAAGAGGAGAAACATCTCACAATACCTCGTCTTTGAAGGGCTTGATGTCGTGCGATAGTCGACACTGTTGGTTGGCATGGATATCACTTCCTTGGCAAAGCCATCCAATGGTGTAGGGTTGTGGGTGCGGCGTTGTCGGCAGGGCCAGTCACTTGATGACCTCTGCTGAGATAAGGTTATTCTGACTACCACTATCAACGATGAAGTGCAGCGGGGTGCCGTTTACCCACATCTATGAATGGAAGAGGCACTCTCCTTCTTCTAGCTTGTTTGGTTCACCTTGTTGTAGCTTGGTGGTAGCAACGGTGGCACTGGATTCCACATCAATGATCTGTCTTCCCCTTTCTGGTTCTAAATCAGAGTCAGAACCCACATCTAATTCAGAGGCTTTCACTTCGGCCACTAGTGACTACTATGAGCGACAGTCAGCAGTGTTATGCCAAGGGCTCTTATGGAAGTCACACCACTTCCCGATATCTTTCTTTGTCTTTCCGGTGTCCTTCTTTGCTTGCAACTTGGACTGGTTTTCCTGTCCATATTTTCTCTATCCTTTTTTATATGGGTTGGGGCCGCCCTTTCCTGGCTTTTGTTGTGAGGGGTTCCCCAACCCAAATTGTCGCATCTTTTGTTTGAGCTTCTGCTCGATTTTGACGGCATATCGGTAGGCTGCACCCAAGGATGAGATGTCCAGAAATTCCATTTTAGTCTGGATGTATCTATGAAGAGCACCGCGATACTTGAGCACTATATGTCGCTCTAAATCTTTGATGCCCATATTGGTGTGTAAGGTATGGAAGATATCTGTGAAATCTGGCACTGCTTGGTCTCTTTCTTGCCGCAGTGTGGTCCATTTGGTATATAAGTTGTCATAACTTTCGATAGGGTAGTATTGTTCCTTAATAACATCCATGAAGGATTCCCAGGTGTCTATGACTATAAATAATGAGGGTTCCTTTATTTCCTTTTTCTCACAAAAAGTTTGCCACCAATATTTGACATGGGGAACGACTTTGAGGAGTGCAAAAGTAATCTTTTCTCTATTCGAAAAGTTATGGACAAAAAAATACCCTTCTAGTAGTTTCAACCACTTTTATACAGCATATGCGTCTATCTGACCTTCAAATATAGGAATATAGAAGTTTATTTGTACCTTGAAGGGGCAGTGCCTCCACTTGAAGAAGATGCATGGCCTGTTGGTAGTCGTCGAAGGATTTGCGTTAAATTATTCATCATCTCATTCCTCTGTTGTGTGAGGGATTCCTCAATCAATACTTTGAAAGGATCTCCTTTCCCATCATCTTTATTTTCTCTGTCCATGAGAGGTCGCTTGGGTGTGCGAGAGATTTTGTCCTCAAGAGAAACAAGCTCGAGACCCAACTCTTTGTACTCCGACCTCCTTGGGTACACGCATTAAGACGACAAGGAGCAGACCGCTCTGATACCAATGATCCGGATTTTATGAGCAGAAAAAAATGACTACAGATTATTACCAGATGCTTAACAAAGAATAACAGAGATATAGTAAAATTGGTTTTCTATTCAATAAGGAAATAAGATGAAACTGTAAAATGCAGCGGAAAACAAGCTCGCTGGAATGGTGGTGGCTTATCTCTGAGAAGAGATGTGACGGTTGTGCTCATTCACAAGAAGATGATTAAAATGAGACTCTCCAGGCCTTTTTACAATAAACAGGAGTTTTAAAAACCCTAAACATCCAAAAACCTAACCCTAGGAGATGAAGCGCCAAAAGTCATGTTGGCCCCGTTTGGGTAAGTCAGTACATCAACTTCCCAGGGTCGTAACTTTTGCATATGATCTCTGTTTTAGGCATATGATAGCCCATTGGAAATATCTATCCAAGGGCTACAACAGTTGCACAAAATTTCATGATGAAAATTTTCAATCGCAACATACCCCAAAAAACGCCGTTTAGGGCCTCAAAATGGCTCCGGAAGTTCAGGACCCGAAAACTGCTAAAAATAGTAAATTATCAAAATTTCTAGAAAGTTGTTTTGAGACAGCTGGAAAAGGTGGGTGGACACCGATATCCACCTGGATCAATTGAAGAATGTCACAACCCAAAAAACCCTTGATGAATTTTGCAATGTGACAAAAGCGTTAATAAATGTCACAATGTGACATCACATTTGATTAATGTCACAATGCGATAAGAACCTTAATGAACATCGAAACGTGACATGACATTTGATGAATTCCACAATGTTATATAGACATTAACATGGAAAGATCGATGTCTCAATCTGAAATAACCATTAGGCTAGGCAACAATTTCACATAAACTAAGACAAAATGAAAGTCAAAATATGACATAGTCATTCAAGAATGTCACTACCCAACATAACCCTTGATGAACATTGCAATGCGATAAAACCCTTCACATTTGATCAACACCACAATGTGACATAACTATTCATGATTGTAGGAAGCTAACACAATTCAACCAAGATGGATGTCTCAATGTCACATAACCATTAAGAACATCACAATTAAACATAACCATATTATAAAGTAAGCCAAAATGAATGTTACAATCTAAAACAACCATTGTAGAATGTCTCAACCCAAGAAAACCCTTGATGAACATTGCAATGCAACAAAACCCTTAATAAATGTCACGATATTGCACCACATTTGATTAATGTCACAATTCAACAAAACCCTTAATGACATCTCAATGTGACATGAAATTTGATAAATGTCACAATGGTACATACTCATTAATGTGGAAAGATGAATGTCTCAATATAAAATAACCATTAAGCAATGCAAAAATTTCACATAAAGTAAGTGAAAATGAAAAACACAATGTAACATTTATGAAGAATTTCACAACCCAACATAACCCTTGATGAACATTTAAATGTGACAAAACACTTAATAAATTTTGCAATGTGAGATCACATTTCATTAATACCACAATGTGAAAAAATCCTCAATGATCATCACATTCTGACATTACATTTTATGAATGTCACAATCTAACATGGCCCATTAATGTGGCAAGATGAATGTTGCAATTGGAAATAACCATAAAGGAATATTGCAATCCAACATTACCCTCAATGAATGTTGCAATGTGACAAAATCCTTTATGAATGTCACAATGTGACATGACATTTGATGAATGCCAAAATGTTACAAAGTCATTAACATGGAAAAATGAACATTGCAATCCTAGAAAACCATTAAGCAACAGAACAATTTCACATAAAGTAAGCCAAAATGGAAGTCACAATATGACATTACCATTGAAGGATGTCACAACCCAACATAACCCTTTATGAATGTTGCAATGAGACAAAACCCTTAATGAATGTCACAATGTGACATCACATTTCATTAATGCCACAATGCAACAAAAATGAATGCCACAATGCGACAAAACCCTTCATGAACATCGCAATGTGACATGGCATTTGATGAATGCCATAATGTGACATAGTTGTTATCATGGTAAGATGAATTTATCAATCCAAAATAGCTATTAATGAATGTCGTAATCCAACATAACCCCCTGTGAATGTCGTAGTATGACAAAATCCTTTATGAATGCCACAATTATGTGACAACACATTTCATTAATCTCACAATGCAACAAAACCCTTGCAAAACCCTTGATGAACATCACAATGTGCCATGAAATTTGATGAATGACACAATGTGACATAGTTGTTAACATGACAAGATGAATGCTGAAATCCAAAATAACCATAAAGGAATGTCGCAATCCAACATAACCTCAATGAATGTTGCAATGTGACAAAATCCTTTATGAATTTCATAGTGTGACATCATATTTGATTGACACGACAATGTGACATAACCATTCATGAATGTAGGAAGTCGACACAATTCAACCAAGATGGATGTCTTAGTGTCACAAAAACCATTGATAAAATCACAATCAAACATATCCATATTATAAAGTAAGACAAAATGAATGTTACAATTTGACATAACCATTGAAGAATGTCACAACCCAACAAAACCCTTGATGAGCATTGCAATGTGACAAAACCCTTGATGAGCATTGCAATGTGACAAAACCCTTAATAAATGTCACAATGTGACATCACATTTTATTAATGTCACAATACGATGAAACCCTTAATGAACATCACAATGTGACACAACATTTGATGATTGTCACAATGTTATACAACCATTAATGTGGCAAGATGAATGTCTCAATTTGAAATAACCATTAGAAAATGCAACTAATTCACATAAAGTAAGCCAAAATGAAAGTCACAATCTAACATAACCAGTGAAGAGTGTCACAACCCAACATAACCCTTGATGAGCATTGCAATGCAACAAAACCCTTAATGAATGTCACAATGTGAAAACACATTTCATTAATTCCACAATGAGACAAAACCCTTAATGAACATCACAATGTGACATCGCATGGTCATTAATGTGGCAAGATGAATGTCACAATTTGAAACAACCATTAAGGAATGTTGCAATCCAACATAACCCTTGATGAATGTCACAATGTGACAAAATCCTTTATGAATGTCACAATGTGACATCACATTTCGTTCATGTCACAATGAGACAATACCCTTAATTAACATTGCAATGAGACATGTGATTTGATGAAGTTCGCAATGTGACATGGCCATTAACACGATAATATGAATATGGAAATATGAAATTACCATAAAGGAATGTTTCAATCCAACATAACCCTCAGTGAATGTTGCAATGTAATCAACACCACAATGCGACATAACCTTTCATGAATGTAGGAATCTGATACACATCAATCAAGATGAATGTCTCAATGTCACATAATCAATGAGGAACATGACAATCAAACATTTCCATATTATAAAGTAGTCCAAAATGAATTACAATCTGTCATAACCATTGAAGAATGTCACAAACCAACAAAACCCTTGATGAATGTTGCAATGCAACAAAAAAATCCCTTAATAAATGTCACAATTTTACATCACATTTGATTGAATTCACAATGCGACAAAAACCATAATGAACATCGCAATGTGAGACGACATTTGATGAATGCCAAAATATGGCATGGTCACTAATGTGGAAAGATGAATGTTTCAATCTAAAATATCCATTAAGAAACAAACAAATTTGACACAAACTTAGCCGAGATGAATGTTGCAATGTGACATAATCATGCTTGAATGTCGTAATCCAAAGTAACCCAAGAAAAATATTGCAAGGAGACAAAACCCTTAATGAATGTCATAATGTGACATCACCTTTGATAAACTCTACAATATTAATAATATTATTAAACCATTAACGTTGGCTAACCACAATCAAACACCATATTTAACCGTAAGAAACAATGGCCAAACAAAGTCAACTAAACTTCGTGTGAGATAGCCCTAATGACCGTCAAAATGTAACATAACCATTTATGATTCAAAACACAAAAGTTTTACATAAGTCAGTGAAGGTGAATGTTACAATTTAACATAACTTTTGAGGGATGTGGGTTATGGAAAACCAAATTTAACAAAACTCAATTCAACATAAGCATTGGTGAACATTGGAATGCAACATAAATATTAAGGACGATAGAAATTTAACATAAAGTAAGCCCAAATGAATGTCACAAATTGTCATAACCATTTAATAATGTCACAACCCAACATAAACCTTGATGAATGTTGCAATGTGATAAAACCCTGATGAATGTCACAATGTGACATCACATTTTGTTGAACATGACATTGTGACAAAAGAATTAATGAACATCACAATGTGATATGGCATTTGATGAACACCGCAATGTGACATAACCATTAATGTGGAAAGATGAACGTAAAATTCTGAAATAGCCACTAAGGATTGTCACAATCCAACATAACCCTCGATGAATGTCACAATGTGACATCACATTTTATTAACACCACAATGCAACATAACCATAATGAATGTAGGAAGTTGACACAAGTCACCAAGATGGATGTCTCAATCTAACACAACAATTGAGCAACATAGCAATCAAACATATCCATATTATAAAGTAAACCAACATGAATGTCACAATCTGACATAACCATTAAAGAAAGTCACAACCCAACATAACCCTTGATGAACGTTGTAATGTGACATAACCCTTAATGAATGTCACAATGTCACATCACATTTGATGAAGGTTACAATGTCACAAAACCCTTAATGAACATCGCAATGTGACATGACATTTGACAAATTCCACAATGTGACATAGCCATTAACGTGTCAAGATGAATGTTGCAATTCGAAATAACTATTAAGGAATGTTGCAATCCAACATAACCCTATTAAATATAGTATTATAATATTATAATACTATCAACTATAATATTATAATATTACAATTTTATATTATTAATATTATTATTTAGTATAATATTATTTAGTGAACTATAATGTGAAATTGTTACATTGCTTAATGGTTATTTCAAATTAAGACATTCATCTTGCCACATTAATGGCTTTGTATCATTCCAAAATTCATCAAATGTCATGTCACATTGCGATGTTCATTAAGTGTTTTGTTACATGTGACATTAATCAAATGTGATGTCACACTGTGATATTTATTAGGGGTTTTGTCGCATTGCAATGATCATCAAAAGTTTTGTTGGGTTGTGAAATTATTCAATGGTTATGTCAGATTGTAACATTCATTTTTGGCTTACTTTATAATATGGATATGTTTAACTGTGATGTTCTCAATGTTATGTGACATTGGAACATTTTGATAAATATCACAATGTGACATAGCCATTAACGCGAAAAGATGAATGTTGTGATTCAACATAACTATAACAAAATGTCGCAATCCAACATATCCCTATCAAATATAATATTATAATATTATAATACTATCAACTATAATATTATAATTTTATATTATTAATAACATTATTTAGTATAATATGATTTAGCCAACAATAACAACAACTATAATATTAATACATAATATTAATAAGGAAATATGAAAGTTGCAATCCTAAATAACCATTAAGAAATGTCGGAATCCAACATAACCTTATCAACTATAATATTATAATGTTATATTATTAATAATATTTTTTAGTATAATATTATTTAGCTAACTATAACCACAACTATATTATTATAGTATTATATTATACTAACAAAAAACACATTAATAATAATATAGTATTATTAATAACATTAATGTAAATAAAAATCATTTTTATTATTTTTAATATAAATTTGAATAATATAAATTATATTAAACATAATAAAAAATTAAATAAATATTATTGAAATATTCATTTTATAGTATAATAATCATTTTCTAAATTTAATATTATAATTTGTTTTTCATATAAAAATGTATAAATGTCCTAACAATATAATGATTATATAAATATTGTAACAGTATGATGGTGATAATTAATGTCCATTGGGACCGAATTGGTCTAAAGGACCTTAAGAAGGTAACAGATTACTTGCAATTCTTTATAATTTTGTTTCTATGCTCGAAAATCATTAAGAGAAGCTTTACAAAATCACCATAGTTTTGTTGAGTTAAAAGGTTAGGAAGGTTAGTGTGAAAGATATTTTGAAATTGAGATCTAATCTGGGTATAGGATGGACAATCTAAGAGAAAATTATTTTCATCTTCAACCCTCTTAGTGTCACAAAGGTGACACACTCTTTCATCCCATGGCATTTTAGGAATTGACCAACACCCTGCTTCACTATGGAGCTCATGATAGTTTGT
>ML777234.1:1726518-1757339 GCA_009831015.1 Picea engelmannii
TCTGATTCAATAATTCTAAGTGTGATGATGTTGAATGTTCTCCTACAAATGAAGAAAGAGATCTAGAAGTAGTTTGTGTAGAATCAACTGACAATTATCTTATATATGAAGAGGAATATTTTTTGAAGCTTAAAGATAAAGTTTTATCTGAGTTGGATGATGTTAGCTATGAAATAGGAAATATTTCAACTTATTTCGAGTATCTTTAAAAATACACTAAGGAAGTCCTAGAAAAGTACCCAAGGCATACCATGGCACTAAAAAGAAAGAAGAAGAAAGTAAAAAGACTCAATTAGAAGAAAAAGAAGAAGAGATCAAAAGACTAAAGAATGAAATGATTAGTCAAGCGGAAGAAAAGAGGAAGGTAGATGATGAGCTTAGAAAAAGTATTGAAGTAAATATCATTCTAAAGACCCAAATTGAAGAAGCCAAAAGGATAGAGGAACTATTGAAGACTCAAGTAAATGAAAAGGAAGAATCATGCCATAAGTTGGAAGAAGGAGTTGTCGATCTCAAAAAGAAAGTAGAGAAGTCAAATACTCATATCAAGTTCATGTAGAACTCAACAATCTTGGATGAAATCTTGGATAGTCAAAGATAACCAAATGATAAATCAGGTCTTGGATACAACAAGGAAGCTGCACACCTTGAAGTTAGCACTTCTAAGAAGCATGAGGTAAGTCCTTCATTTTCAAAAGGTGAAAGTAAAGTTGCAAGTCAAGCACCAGCACAAAGCAAGGAAACTTTCAGAAGAATAGAGCAAGGAAGAAACCAAGAATCCATCTTTACACGTCAAAGAAAGTTCAAAAGAGAGACACCTTCAAGGTGGAAACCAAAGAAAAGGTATGAAAATGTTTTCAATGGTCATTGTTTCTCATGTAATGAATATGGTCACAAATATTTGGATTGCAGACATTATGCAAGGAGAGATGTTGGAATATTCAATAACATCTTAATATGTTGGAGATGTAATCAAGTGGGACACATTGCTGCTTATTTTCACACCATGAGATGTTACAGTTGCAGTGGGTTTGGCCACAAAGCTCAGGATTGTTGGAATTCAGGGAGACAGTCAATGAGGAGTGCTTCATATAATATGGAAAGAAGAGCACATGAAACTAGGAAGGAAGACAATGATGAAAATATGGAAGCTAAGAGCTCAAATTCTGAGAAGCTGGAACACTCTCAGAAGTGGATGAAGAAGCCTGAACAACCAAAACATAATGGCATCCATGAGGAAAGCTCAAGCTTTACATTTTATGAGGCATACACAAGCTCCTGTTGGAACAGTCATGTATATATGCGGTCTGTATGAAGAAAAGTCACATACATACACGATTTGTATGTGGTGAAGTTGTGTACCTGTGAGAAAATCCTCAAAAGGAGGGGTGTACATATGAGTTGTAGCATGGTTTAATGATCTAACTCTGTTTTTGCGGGGTCTGAGATGGTATGCTTCAGGTTTAATGTTTTTATGTGTGTTAGATGAATGTATGGTGATAATATGTGGTTGAATGTTGGAGCATATTCTTGATGCCTATATTATATGCATGGTACTAACCCTAGAGTGTGTATTGAGGAATTTTTTGTTAAGGAACAATGTTGGTTATGTTATGTATTTTCTCAGTGAAGTTATGGCATGTTGTTTATGGGACATATCATGTTTATGTGATGATAGCTAGAGGTATATCATTGATCTATTGAGGCACAATTTTGGTACATGTTTAGAGGTACTATTGGTTTCTCATTACTTGCTGTAGTAAATGGTTTTTGAGGAAGATCTTTTGTAGTACAAGACCGATACATATGTGTTCTCCATTGATAAATCTTGTGATGTATTGTTAAAATCATATTTGTTGGATGTATTTGTGTATGTATTTGGCATATGGTTGAGCTACATATTGGGACATGTGGTTGATGAGTTTATGAGGTGGTGATGTTGTACATGATTGATGAGTCATAGATTGATACACGATTGGTACAAACTTGATACATTATTTAAGGCACTTTCTAGTTCTATCATTGGCACATGGTTAATTGATGATGTGGCATATGTGTATGGATATCTTGATTGTGGTACATATTGATGATGCTTAGTGCATGGTTGATGCACTTTCTTGGTACCGGTGGTGATACATGTTTGGTGCATGGTTGATGAAATTGTTGATGGTATATGGTACATGATTGATGCTTGATGGTTGAGATACATTTTCTTGGCTCGTGACACTTGGTTTATGATAGAGGCATATCATGTGTGATATGAAACTTGTTTGAGGAACATGGTTGGGATGTTGTATGGTTGATGATTTTATTGGTACATTGATAGAGGCACTTGTTGATTATCTGGATATATGCTTGGTACACTTTTGGCACATATTCTTGGCATATATACTTCAGTTATGATATCTTATGGTATATTGTATGGTGTTGATGTACATGGTTAATGTGCATGGTTGGAACATGGTATGACACATGATGTACATGGTTGATGGTTTGTTCACGACTCACTATTCATTTTTGACATATCCTTTTTCTTCATGGTTGATGCATGAGATCGCATGATTGACATACACTTGATGTGTGGTATGGCACAAGTTTAGATGGTTGATGCATGGCCAGGTCCAAGGATCATCATAGTAAGAGAAGATCATTATTGAGTAGTTGATCTATGTTCTTGTTGAAAAAAAAAAGGTAGATTACAGTAGTAGCATATTTTTCATCTTGCAGAGAAGATAGAGGGAGATATACCCACAGGGGGAGTTATTCTTCTTCCCATGATTGGTTACAGATGTATGATTCCAAGTGGAGAGATGATAGAGATGATTGGAAACCATGTTACCAATATTGCATCAGAGTGATATCCTTTGTAAAAAGGGGAGAGATTCATTGGATGTTTTGAGAACAACCAAAAGGATAGTGTAGACAAGAGAGGCCTCCTCGGGGATAGTTCAGTCAGGGGGAGAATTCCCAAAGAGATATATCCTTTTCCATTGATGTAAAAGTGAGAGAGATAGCCATATTGATGTGGATAAATGACCATTGATGGGGATTGATGACCACTTTGAGCATGATCATTTCCATGTCTAAGTGTTTCCATCAATGATTGGTGTTGACATCAAAATTGGTGTTGCCATCAATGCCATAGGGTGAGATTGTTGCATTATGTTTTCATTGATTTCAAAGGGTTGATGTCAAGTATTATCTTAGTAATGTGGTTGTATCATTGATTTCTTGATTGTTATTTCATGTGGTCATGGATGTAATTGATGTCAGATGGATGATGTCATGAGGTGTCGTACTGATGTGTTGTCATTAATGTAAAGGTTTATCATTATATCATTGATCTCATGTCATGGTTGATAGGAATAACCAAATGTATGAACTCAAAAGTGGTCCCCTTATGGTGAAATCCCTCATGGGAAGACGCTTTGCAAAGTACAAATGGTTAAGTGGTTTGGTATCCCCAACAATGTAGAGTTTTATTGAGGAATAATGTAATGAATATCAATGAATTTGCAAGTGAGACTATTCTATATGGATAGTTCTCATCATGTCATTTCTGATGATATGTGGAACATCACATAACTCCTCACATTTATAGAGTCATGTCCTTGTGAAGTTGGAGAACCCTCGTGAGTTATATATAAGCCCCTAGACGGTCAAAGAAGTCATATTATTATAGAATCTCCTAGAAGAAGGTTGACTAGTCAAAGTGGTTAGTCATGGGTTAAGTGGTTGCAATAAGAAAACAATTAAAAATGAATTAGTTGAAACTAGAAGTGGAGAGTTTACTATTTGTGGATAAAGTGGTTAGAAGTGGGTTAACCCCAAAAGAAGGAATTTGGGTAAAGTTAGTTGGAAGGTAACCCATAGAGGAAGCTACTTGGAGAACTATAAATAAGAGAGCAGGGGTATCTTATGAGATGAATCTAATGAGTATATTGAATATCCATTTTTAGTGAAAGGTTCATTGCAAGTACTCATGGACTCATCATAAGTTCAACAAATCTAAGGTAGCAAGGAAGTTTGACGACGAAAGTTTCAGAGGTTCAGAAAACCCTAGTTTTCTAAAGTTGTACATGGGTTGTAGTTGGCCAAAGTGCATACATACACGTGCTAAATAATACCATGTCACGTATATTTGAAAATTCCAAGAAAATATTGAGTATATGCCAGTGCCAGGTTCCTGAAGTCTGAAGCAAGTTTCCAGTATATCATTCTATAGGTTTAGATCTGCTACAGAAGTTCTGGTATGGTTATATGTTGTCTTGATGCTTAGATTTAATCATGGCATGGTGAATGATTGAAGCATTATTTGAATGGTTTCTATGATATTTGGATATGGTAGATGTTGGTTGGTTGGTTGAGTGACTTTGTTCTGACACAATTAAGGGATATCTATGTTGTGTGATGGTGTATGCATGAGGAACATGCATAGATAGTTGGATGGTATAGATTTGTTTTTGGTTGATGATGGTATAGGTTGAGCAGTGACATGATGGTTGCAATGACAGGTTACAGGTGGATGTGACAGAGGTAGCAAGGGTTTGAAGGGAAGAAGTTGTGAAGTTTTAGAAACCCTAGATTTTTTAAGGTGTATGTAGGCTGACAGTGGAGGAGGTCACATATAGATGCATGTTGCAGTATAGGCAGACCGCATACATACACGTGATATAGTATATATAAGTCACGTACCTATTGACAAATTGTATTCTATATACAAGCTGGGTCTTGTACTTGAGGCTTGGATTCCTCTTCTCAGTTGGTGTTGATATCTGTAGGATGGGTCTTGCATTGAGAGTTGGTGCTCTTTTCAGTTGGTGTTGATAAACCCATGAGATTGCAGTCTCTTGTAACACATAATATAAAATCTTACACACACACACACACCTATATGGTGTCCTTTGTGTTATTTATGGTGACAGTTTATTATTGATATATGTTGTTGAGATATGTTTACATACAAACAACTAGTTGTGAATGAAAGTAATGAATAATGATGATTGAAGTGATTGCTAACTAAAGTTTTGAAAGAAGTGTAAAAAGATCCCTACACTGATTCACCCCCCCGCCCCCCTCTCATTGTGGTCGATGTGTCCAACAATCATACCCATATTGGAGCAAAAATCCTTTAAGATTCTTAGTTTCTTTCCAAGATCGCGGGGACTCCTCACCATAAGAATGATATTTTCATCATAAAGAAGAAAATTGATGACTATACCAGTGAGAGTTGGGAAGACACAACCCACTTCTTCCAAACACTCTTATAACTTGTCAATGTATATGCCAAAAAGGGTAGGGGAGAAGGGGCAACCTTTCTTAACTCCAATATTGCAGGTAATTCCTTTCAACCAACCCTTAATGTTCTTAAACTTGGAAATAACATTCTGATACAACCTTACTGTAACAACCCTGAACTCGAAAGTCACTTTTATCTTTTCCAACATATCCTAGAGGTTTTTCATGGGTGTTGTGTCAACAAAAATTCTAAAGTCAACAAAACAACACAAAAGATTGATTTTAGTATTTTGGAACACCTCTGCAATGATCCTAAGGGAAACAATATGGTCCACGGTGGAATGATATCTCCTAAATCTTTCCTGGTCTTTAGCTCTTTTACTGTTACTCTCTAGTCATAGGATAATCATGTTTTCCAAAATAATTATGTATAGCTTAGCTAAAATCATGCTAATCATAATGGTCCTATAATTAGAGGGAATGTTTCTATCCCCATTTTTGAAAATAGGTACAATGATGCATTGTGTCCATGGTTTAGGGAATCCCTTCTTGACTGCTAAATTGAAGAGATTATGTATGTGAGAGATGAGGATAGGCCCTCTAATTTTAAAATTTTTAGTTTGGTAGCCTTCAATGTCCTTATCCTTTGCATTTGCATGCCACTTAACCTTGAGCTCTATGTCATCCAAAGAAAAAACTTCATCTTCTACAGGAACAATGTGAATGGTGTCCATGGCATTAGCGAACTCGTAAATACTTTTAAGGTAGGAATTCCTGTCCCTTAAGGGGATCATATTATTTTCTTTAGTATTGAAAATTAGAATTTTCCTCCTGAACATATTAGTATCAATCTTAGATAGGTGTAAAAGATGCTCTTGTATTTTGTTTATATAGTACCTTTTTCCCCTTTTAATTACGGATTTGTAAGTATTGATCTTATCGAGTTTTAAGGACTCATTTGAAGCATTCCTAATGGCTTTCTTAGCAATTTTACATTATTTATCATACCAAGGGTTGGTTGTTCTATTATTATTTTTACAGGATACCTTGAAAGAGAACTTGTTAATAGAAGTGGAAAGGGTAGTTCTAAAATTATGATAGAGGTCTTCAATTTTATCCTTACAAGTTAGGAGATGTAATTCATTGTTTAAATCCTTTAAGAAAATATCAACTTTACTTTTGTCAAAAAGAAGGTTCCTTTGATTATTAGAATTTTATTCAATGGGGATCCTATGCATGGAAAATTTTAGAGTTAGAGTTAAAGTTCTATGATCAGAATTAGGTTCATGGTCATTTGAAAGGTCAAAATTTACTATTTGGTTGGAAACAGGGATATCAGATATCACATAATCCATGACACTACTACCCAGCCCATGAATACAAGTCATTTGGTTGGATTTTGGCCACTTCATTACTCCATTGAAAATTATTAGGTTTTGATAACTACAGATCTTGACTAACCCAGTACTAAACAAATTCTCAGTCAAGTCTTCAAAGCTTATTTTGCAGCTATTAGCTAAAACAAGGTCCTAATCTAGCCATAAAGGATTATGGTTGGAATCATTGCTTAAAATAATAGCTTGGGTAGTTGTCATTCTAGCATTAAAGTCTCATAGTAGGAGGTTATTTCTTTCATTTTTCAAACTATAAATATCTTGTTCTAAAGAATTATAGGGACAATTTCTATCTAGAATGTTTTTCTTATAAAAAGTAAAATTAATAGGTGTAAAATAACAAGTTGTTATATACATCTTCTTCACATTGATGTCTTAAATTTCTATCCAAATGTATTGATTGAGAGGGTCGATCTTATGAAGTTGAATGTGGGGAGAAATGCTCTTTCTTATATAACAAGCTATAATATTTAATACAATAATTATATAAATTTTGTAACATTATAATATTTAATATAATAATTATTAAAATGTTGTAATATTATAGGACAATACTTTTATTAATACTTTTATTAATAGATAACTATTAATATATCTTTATTGATTATTAATAAAGTTTTGTATAAAATTTGTTAATATAGTTAATACATGTATTATATTCAAATAAATAAATACAAACATTAGTATAAATTAATATAATATAACATTTTCACATACTATTTATGTTAATATTAATATAATTTTATTGATTAATTAAGATTGAAGTTTTGTGTCAACTTTATTCATATAATTATTCATTCATATAAATATTAAAAATATATGATATTGATTATTTGAACATATTTTTATGCGTCCATCGGTTACTAGCAACAACCACATTAATAATATTAATGTGTGTGTATATGCCGATAGGCGTATATTTAGCACATACTATAGGAAAAAATATTATTAATGTGATCAATATATCTATTGACGTATACAGATACACTAATATTGTTGATGTGGATGTTGCTAGTAATATTATTTCATGTAGTCTAAACATTCGAATTTTTGGTCTTTTTACAAGCATATTTTCCTACCATTTTTTCTCGAAATCCGACAAAAAATTGTTGGAACTCCATATATGAGTGATTGAGACTATATAATTCGAGTTCCCCGAGATTTTTCCACGGTGTTGAATTTGTTTATGCGTTCAAAAATGCAATTTAAACAACAGAAAATGGATATTTTCACCAAGATCTGTTTCATTGGATTCCAATGAAATAGTTCAAAAGGTTGAATGTTTAGACAACGCCTATACTCTTTAAAGGAAACATTTGTAAACAAATTAAAAAATATCTCCCTAATATTTGCATAGTATATCTGATGATGTTAAAAATTCAGAGTAATAACCCTAGACAAATCTAAGTTAGCGATCCAATGGACATTGACAACCATTGATTTAACAAACTTCTACTTGCACTACACCTCATGCATTTATTTATTCTTCTTACACAAATTTTGAGGTTGTAATTTCTTGCAGGGTTGCGATGGGTGAATGTTTGATCCAAGTGGATATCAGTGGCCACCCACCTATTAAAACTAGCTCACATACATATGTTGTCTTGGCAATTTCAATTTTCATCTTGGAAATTTTTTCTAGATTTTCAGGTCCTAAACTTCCGGGGTCGTTTCAAGGCCCTAAAAAATGTTTTTTGGGCCCACCACAGTAACACTATCTACAAAGTCAAAGTGTGATGGCATAATGTGTATTCCTCAAATAGACCTTTCCAACGAGTTATTGTGCACCTAAAGCGGAAATCGTATGAAAAAGTTACAACCTCAGGAAGTTGATGTACCAACTTACCCCAACGGGGCCCACATGACTTTTGGTGCTTCATCTCCTTAGAATTCTTAGTGCATTCCCCCAACGAGGTCAGGGTACAAATAGTTGGGTTTCGAGCTTGTTTATATTGAGGATAAGAGCTCTCGCACACCCAGTAAACCTTCCATGGCGGGAGAAAAGAAAGACATTAGGACATGAGATCCTTTCAAACTGTTGCTTGAGGAAGCCCTCGCGCAACATAGGAACAAGATGATGGAAAGACTTGTGCAAATCCTTCGACGACTACCAATAGGTGACACATCTTCCTCGAGTGGAGCCGCCACCCCCTTCAAGGTAGAAATCAACTTTGATATTCCTATATTTGAATTTCAGATATATGCAAATGTTATAGACAAATGGTTGAATCTACTAAAAGGTATTTTTCTTTCCATAACTTTTCCAATAGAGAAAATATTACATTTTCTCTCCTTAAAGTCATCCCCCATGTCAAATATTTGTGGGATACTTTATGTAAGAAAAAGGAAACCCTCATTATTTATAGTTGCACTAACTTGGGAGTTCTTCAGGGATTCTATTAAGGAACAATACTACCTTCTTGGAGGTTATGATGACCTATAAACAAGATGGACCACACTGTGGCAGGAAAGGGACCAAACAGTGCCAGAGTTCACAAATATATTCCATACCTTGCACACCAAGCTACGTATCAAATATTATGATCAACATCTGGTGCTCAAGTACCAGAGCATTATCCATAGATACATCCAGATAGAAATGGATTTTTTAGACATATCGTCCTTGGGTGTGACCTATCGATATGTTGTCAAAATTGAGCAAAAACTTAAATAAAAGATGTAGTAGTTTGGGTCTGGGAACCCCTCACAACAGAAGATGGGAAAGGGCATCCCCAACCCATAGAACAAAGGGCAAAGAAAATATGGAAAGCCTCAGGACAACTAGTCTAATATGAAAACAAAGAAGGACAATGGAAAGATGAAGAAAGACACCGAGAAGTGGTGCAACTTCCATAAGATCCCCTGGCATAAAACTGTTGATTTTTTCTCAAAGAATTCATCAGTGGTGGAGGTGAAAGCCTTTGAATCAGATATGGGTTCCAAATCAGATTCAGAACTAGAAAAGGGGAGACAAATTATTGACATGGAACCTAGTTCCACCATTGCTACCACCAAGATCCATCTCGATGAAACTGATGAGCCAGAGGAAGGTGAACACTTCTTTCATTCACATATGTGGGTGAAGGGTACTCCACTGCACTTCATTATTGATAGAGATAGCCAAAATAACCTCATATCAGTGGAGGTCGTCAATCGGTTGGCCCTGTCAAAAACGCTGCACCCACAACCACACACCATCGAATGGCTCCACCCACGGAAGCAATATTCACATTAGCCAACAATATCACCTGTCCTACGACATCAAACCCTTCAAAGATGAGGTATTTTGTGATGTCACTCTCCTTGAATTTTTTATGTTCTTTTGGGCCAACCTTATTTATGGAAACATCATGTTGTATATGAGTCTAGGCCTCACAATGTTATTATTACTTTGGATAGGAAATTGTACAGGATACCCGAGGTAGTCCCACCTACTACCATTTCCTTGATCTTTTCCAAGCTATGCAGGAAGGTCATCTCACAGATCGGGAAGTTTGTCTTCTTTGTGATTCGTACTCAAAGTGAGTGGAAGGTTGCAACCACATGATACATCCATGACATCCGTGGTCGATCTCTCCATGTAGCATAAGCAAGTGGATAAGGTAGTGGAAGAATATAAAGAAATCTTCTCCTCAGCCACTTAGGTACCTCTACACTATCAGGTGAAGCATTTAATCGATCTGACCCTCGATGCACCGCTACCCAATGGGCCAATCTATCATTGCTCTCTATTATAAAATGAGGATATCAAGCATTAGATCCAAGAACCGTTCCAAAAGGGGCACATCTAACCTATATCATCACTGTGTGGAAGCCTAAACATGCTTTCGTAGAAGAAAGACGAGACTTGGTGACTCTGCATTGATTATCGGACACTAAATAAAATCACAGTTAGGAACTGATACCTAATTCACTGAATCAACGATATCCTTGACCAACTCAATGGGTGAAAATAATTCAGTAAGATTGATCTAAAGTCTGCCTACCATCGGGTCCCAATAGAGAAGACAAATGTATGGAAAATTTCCTTCAATTCTAAGGAAGGTCTTTTTTAGTGGTTGTTCATGCCCCTTGGTTTGACGAATTCCCCAAAAAATTTCATGAGGATGATGGAAATGTCTTGCAGCGTTTCACCAATTATTTTATGGTGGTGTATCTGGATGACATCTTCATCTACAACAAGAATTGGGTGGAACACTTGCAGCATATTCAATAGGTTCTGCACACTCTGCGACAACAAAAGCTATATGAAAATTTGGAAAAATGCTCCTTTGGCATGGACAGGGTCTAGTACCTAGGAAACATTGTTAATGAGAATGGGGTGCATGTGGATCCATCCAAGATATATTTCATTCGTGACTGTCTAGCCCCAACCACACTCACTGAGCTTCGAAGCATTTTAGGCCTTGCCAATTTCTATCACAGGTTCGTGTTGGGATTCTCCCATATTGCATTAGACCTCATCCAAGTAACTAGGGGTGGTGGTAAGGAAAAGTTCATGTGGGGCATGTCACAATAGAAATAATTCGATGATTTGAAGCAGTTCTTATGATCCTCCCCAGTTCTTTCATTACCTGACCTTCAACAACCCTTTGAGATCGAGACAGATGCTTCAAACTATGTTGTGGGAGTAGTTCTCACCCATCATGAACACCTCATGGCCTATCATACTGAGAAACAATTATATGTAATTCATAAGTACCCTACTTATGACAAAGAAATTTACTCCATTGTGCAATCCTACCACCAGTGGAGGAATTACATTCTCAGTAAGGACACAGTCATCCACACCATTCATAAGTCATTGTAGTTCATGCAGACACAAAGAAAATTGCAGACTAACCACCATCAGAAGTGGTCCACATACTTGCAATAGTTCCATATCAACATCAAGTATAATACAAGAATCACCAACCACATCATTAATTACCTTAGTCGTGCTCTAGTTGCAGCACTCACCATGGTGCTAAACTCCTGTTTCCACGAGACCTCTAGATAGCCCCAACTCTATGAGAGAGATCATGACTTCACCGCCATCGACCATATGCTGGGAAAAACACAGTTGTCACTGATTTAAATCTTCAGGATGGGTTGTTGTGCCATTTGGGCCATCTCTACGTTCCATCAAGTGTGCAATCGAAGTTGATTTGGGAAGCCCACTATAGTTGGGTGGCAGGACACTTCGACGTAGAAAAGATAGTGGTAGTGCTGCAACAACATTTCTATTGGACAAAACTTTGACGGGATGTCAACAAGTATATTAGGTCTTCCATTGCCCATGTCATTTGCAAAACAACCATTAAGAAACAAGGGATGTACAACCCTCTTCCTACTCCCGAAAATCCTTGGGAATCTATCTCAATGGACTACATGTCGGGCCTTCGATCAACCAAGCAGGGAAATGACTATGTTTTTGTGGTGATTGATCGTTTTTCTAAAATGGTGATTCTGGCCACTTGCAAGAAGAGCATCGTAGTAGAGGCCACTGCCAAGATCTTCTTCGAATGAGTGTGGGTACATTTTGGGATACCACAAACCATCATCTCAAATTGGGACATCTGGTTACTCAACACATTCTGGTCGAGCCTCTGGTCACTGCTAGACATCGAGCTCACCAAATCCACTACCTTCCACCCCCAGATGAATGGCCAAATCAAGGTCGTTAACTGGATGATCGTGCATGTCCTGCACATGCATAATTATAAGCATCCCCACACATGGGATGAGAGTCTTCTCTATGTTTATCATAGCTACAATAGATTCATACATAGCTCAACAGACCATAGCCTCTTTCAAGTGGGGTTGGGATTTCAACCATTGGGTCCCATGGATGTTGCACTACCCTTTATAGCCACCCACGTAGACTCATCCCATGCTCTAACTAAAGTCAACAATCTACCCAGTTCATTGAGCGGATCTAGCACATCCGCCAATAGGTTCAAGATATTTTTCATAAGTCCAATGCCAAGTACAAGCAGTGCCATGATCAACATCGGGTGTCGCACAAGTTTCAGGTGCAAGATAAAGTTTGGTTGCACTTGCAGAAAGAATACCTTACAGGCCCCCATCGGAATATTCATCCACTCCACTATGGACCTTATACCATCACCAATTCTATGGGTGACAAGTATTTTTAGCTCAACATTCCTCCCTTCCTTGGCTTGCACCCAATGTTTAATGTGGACCTCCTTCACACATACTTTCCACCCTTATTAGACACTTTAGAGGTAGAAGAAAAGTTAACACCAACATAGCTCAACCCTAATTGCATGGAACATGCATCCATTGATCATATCATGAACAAATAGGTCAAGGGCACTCGCCAACAGAAGTTTCACCTTTATCATGTTGTCAAAGTAGGGAAGCTCCTGCACCAAGGAAAGTGTCTCACTCGGGGCCAAATTCAACATAAATTCCCTCATTTGATGGGGGAAATCAACGCAATGGAGACCATTTCTTCCTAGGGGGGGAGGATTGATCTAGGTGGATATTGGTGGCCACCCACCTATTCCAATTGGCTCACATACAGATGTCATATTGGCAGTTTCATTTTTCATGTTGGCAGTTTTTTTCTAGCTTTTCAGGGCCTAAACTTCTGGGGTTGTTTTGAGGCCTTAAACAACATTTTTTGGGCCCTCCACAGTCACACTATAGACAAAGTTAGAGTGTGACAACATAATGTGTATTCCTCGAATATACCTGTTGGCACAGGGGTAGACCCAGGGTTCAACGCTACAACAACGCACCAACAAAACCCTAACTACCGACCCTTTCGGCAACACCTGCGAAGTAGATGAAGTCTCACCAGAGGTAGAGGCAGGGGTGGTTGCACGACTCAAGTGTCTGCAACCTTAGCTGGGACACAGATCTGTTATTATAACACTTAATAAAGCACTTAGCACCATCAGTTCTATAATATGCAATCAATATCCACTTCGCCGATAAAACAGAGCTTCACAACATTCATACTAATCTACTGTATTTAAGCACTAGCATAGATAAATGAACCAAATCGAGCATATCAAGCACTAAGTATGACTATCTAGATCAGATATAACATTCTCGCATAATAAGCACAAAGCATAAGTAGATCTGCCTATATCAAAGCACTTAGTAAATAACATGTGAACACATCAAGAAAAAGAACAAAGCAACATAACAAAGTGTTTACGTGGTTCACCCCCACCCTGGGGCTACGTCCACCAACTCTTATTATTTATTGTCTTCAATAAATCAGTTAAAACACAGAGCCTAAAAAACCCTTCTTCACATAGGATAGAAGATCTACACAGCTTGCTAGATCCTTCTTCCTTGCGATATAGCACAAATCCTTCTACCTTCTGTTACAACTACTTGCACTTATCTCTGCAAGTCTATTACAGTCATGCACAAAGCATTTAAAATCCACACTTGCACTTAGAATTTAGCACTTAGCTCCCCAGATTCACATCACATAGATGCACACTACTTCTATCTAGCCTAGGCATCTATTTATATATTACAAAATAGGCCTAAACATGGGTAAACCCATGGGCCGACATCCCATTCCTGTTACATATTCCCATATCCCAAAAAAAGGGCCCAAAAGGGGGCCGAGATCCTATGATATCCACTTTGTCTTGCACTCCTCCTTCAATAGGCTGTCGAAGTCCCAAAATAGGTCAACATGACCAAGAAACTCCCAAAACTTGGTCAAGGGCCAACAGGCCCCCAACACTCACCTATGACTCGTCTTGAGTCACTCTGGTCTGCCTAGCTCTGCCTCAAACACCTCGATCTTGGCTTGAGCTGCTTCAACTTGTTTCTTTGTTGTGGCCTCTTGTTCGGTGAACTCCTGGATCATTGCGTCGTTCACTGGCCCTTCTAGGTGTTGTTCTGCTATGATGACAATCTGTTCGAGCTCTTCTTTTTGGCTCTTGACCTCTATAAACAACAGGCATGCCTTATCTTTCACAGGTTGGAGCCGTTGAGTTATTTCCATCACTTTGCTCTGGATCATATGGATCTACTATTGGGAGGTGCGTTTATCGTGATACCTCTTCATTTTGTCTATGACCGACATGGCCTTCAACTATGGCTGAAGTGTGTTTGCGTGCTGCTTCGCTTCTTCGATCTGCAACTCCAGTGCCTGTAACTCTGGGTTTTTCAGTGAGGTTTTCGTACGACTGGGCGTTGCAGTTACTGAGCTACTTGCATTCTAGGGAAAGAGATTTTAGTCTGTCAATTGCGCTGTGGTCAGTTCCTTCTCATTGGTCCCTTACATCCTATGGGGTCTCAGGCACATTGTGTAGCTCCAAATCTACTATACGCTTCTAGAGCTATTGGATCACTTCTTCGAGTTGTGCCATCTGCTATGGAAATCGCTCTTCGGGCTTTAATTCAATAACTGTCACAGAGAAAAGTGCTTTGTTGACCATTTACTTAACCTTGAGTTGCTTTGCGAGCAACTGTTCCTTGCTTTGTTGTAGCTCTACTTTCTCTTCATCCCACTTAGGTTGGAGAGAAATCTTTTCCTATTCTGAAGCACTGCATTGCTTGACAAGTACTTCCTGTACTTATGTTAAAGCCTGGGTGGCTTGCCCTATTTCTTCCTACACTCGTCGAAGGCGAGCTTCGACTATATCAAAAATTTGGTGGAGTTGAGCTGGCTCATCTCCTAGTTCTGGTGTTCCTACTGTTAGAGGCACAGTGGATATTGCATGGATGGATTGTAGTGCCTGTTGCACCCCTCGGAGTTCAGATTCAATGTGATCATACATCTCTTATTTTTTTGCTTCCTGCTTCTCTTCTATCTCCAGGGAGGCATCGTTCAGTGTTGCTATGATGAAATCGAAGTCATCTGAGGTGAGGGTAGTCTGCATTTTAGTCATAGATGCTTTCGACTTCTTCCTAGAAGAAGGTTTCGGAGGGGAAACCTTCCTTTTCTTCGAGGTGTCCTCCTCGTCTCTAGGTGGTGTAATCTCGCCTTTCTTTTGTTCTACTTCTGTGCCCTCTATCTCACCTCCATTACCTCCTCGCTCAGGTGAGATAGAAGCAGTATTCACTGAGGTACTTCTTACATTTTGGGCTTCTTCAGTGTTCTTTGTCTTGCTGGGTCTAGGTGTATCATGCGCTACTTCTGGACTGTCAATATCATATATCTCTGCGGGGTTTGCTGGGACAAGGAGGTCCATTGACCATTCCTTGGTGATCTCCTCCAAATCCTCCTTCGTCAACTTGTAGTATGACTGGAACTATTGTTTATGCTCATCAATGCACACTATGATATAGATGAAATGGCGGTCCGTGCTGAATTTCATCAAGGGCCTGAACCTGTGGAGAGTGTTTGGGGTTATACGAGGCACAGACTGGATGGTTGTCTTCAGCTAGTTGTAGTATGTGTGGAACACGACATTTGATTGCCATTTCTTGTTCATGTCACTGGAGTACCACAGTGTACTGAAATTTGCGGCCAGAGGCTCGAAGGGCTCGATGTTTGGGAAGGTCTCACCTTCCGGCATCTCCCATGTGATGAAAGCAATCAGGAAGAGAAGCCAGTTGAAGTGGAACTGATATCCTTGGTCCTGCACTTCCCTGCAGTCCAGTTCCAACTGGTTCACCAAGTACTTTTCCCAATTCATTTGTAGGCCCTCCACACACTTCCCTGCGAGGTCAACTACAAAACCAGTCACTTGGGTGGGCCAGTTCTTGAGAACTAACTTTCCTGCTATCAATTGAAAGGCTAGGTGCACTGTGTCACTCTAGATAAAGGATACCTTATAGCCTCGTGTGCCCTTCTTGACATCGTTGTAAGTGTCCTTTATCCTCTGGGTGAGAGCATGATCCACGGTCTTTCCAGGGTATAAATCCTGTGGGTCAGGGCCTTGCATGCTTAGCCCTGTGATCCGATTGATCAATATTGGATCCATTGTGATGCGGTTGTTCAACCACAAGTATCCACCATGGTAACATGACAACAACAACTTGACGCATGCATTCACTTCTTGGTGCCTTTTGAAGTGCGGGATCTTCATGACGTTAAGTAGTGTGGACTACGCAAGGTTCATCATCTATGATTGAGGGATAATCTTTGAATTCTTTTCCTTTGTTTTGGTCAGATACTTATGCGATGCGAGCATGTTGTAAACCTTCCTATCACTGAGGTTGAAGTTTCTAAATTTCAACACTGCGATCTTATCCTAGTCAGCACAAATTGCGCATACTCCTTTTGGAAGGTACGCAGTGACCAAAGCATACTCAAATTCTCTGGGTACACTGTCACAATTGATTGCACCGCTCAGAGGTGGTAGATAGGTGAGTAAAATGCTAGGAATCAACTTGACATTCGCGAGATCATCTCTGTTCTTAGTTCTCTTTTCATCGGTTGGTCGGGATGGTCTGGCTTGAGTAGTGGATGGAGATGCTTGCACGGTTATGGTGGATGAGGCCTGGATACCTTAAGACATCGACATGACTCTCCCAACCATCAATTCAATCAACACTTCTTCAACAACTTTCTCTATGTTGCTCAATTCGTCTAACATACACACTCGGGGTGAACAATCATGGGTTTGGGGAATAATTTGGACACAGTAAATAAGATAGAGAGTAAGCGCATTGATCACTGTATAAACTCGGCTTAGTCTGCGGGCTCAAAACTCTCAGTTAGAAAACGTTTTCTCGGTGCATGGCACGATGGGATAAGTAGGAAATTCAACAAAGGTTCGTTTGCAATGGTTATGAGCCTCTATTAACTCATGTTTGGTCCGTTATGGCACGGTCCAATAGTCTGATGATGAACCTTTATTGCCTTTCTTCTCATTTAGAGTGTCAATCAAACAATTATAATATCCCCAATGGCTATATTACTTCGCCATGGCGAAGTTCCATGTGTCGTTGTTATGATATCCCGACGAAGCTCCAATTTTGCAATTTTTCTATCTGCAAAGCCCCCTGTAGAACCTTCTATAACTTTTAAATCTTGGCCCTCTTCTTACTTAGCTTCATAGCCTTTTTCCCAGTGAGCTTTGTCGCAGTAGTCATTTTCCATTCTGGTTCTTATCTTCTTTTGACATAGTCACTGCGCACCATGGAGATTCTTTCCTAGGGTTCAGGGGTAATACCTCTTCTTTGTCTGGGATAGGTACTTCAATCTTCTGTGAATTTTCTAATGTTCTTGTATCTTCGACATCTAGGTCTCTAGCGTTAAATAGCTTCGATCTGTGCTCCTGTTCTTCAATCAAGTGTTCGATCCTTCTAGTCAGGAAATCTTTGAACCCTTGTTTCTTATGCTCCAACACTTCTTCTTCTTCTTTTCGTCTTGCTTCATCTCTATCAATCCAAGGTTTTCCTAGTAACATGGTAAATGGGGCGTTGTCTTCAATAAATTTGATAATCTCAAAATCTTTTTCTGTCGAAGTTCTATTGGCATTCATAGATATCTGAGTGAGTCTTCCACATAGGTTGACCAGTTTTCCTCTGAAGAACCCTATTCCTCCTAATGAAGGAATCATAGCAAGCCTCCCTATAGCTTCCCAAGTTCTTTCTGTCATAATATTCACTTATGTTTCTTCATCCAAAACACAGTCAATGTTGAAGTCTCTTATTCTTGCTTCTATGTCTTCTTTTTCTTTGAGGATCTCTAATAAGCTGACATGTCGGTAGTCATTCAAGGTTTCTTTCATCTGTAGCAACACTTGCTCGGATCCTTTCTGGGATTCTACCATAATCTTAGTTTCTTGATATGCCTTAAGTTTTTCTTGATTCAGATTCATTCTTTCAAGCTTAGCAATCATTCTAGGGCAATCCAACACTTCATGGTCCATAGCCTGACAACATAGGAAACTAGGTCTTCCACCAAGGCATTCCTTAGCAAGATGTCCTGGTATTCTACAACTATAACAGAGGGTTAATCCTTTCTTTCTTTTAAATGATCCCCAACCTCTTCTGTACTACGCACTAGGATCATGGTAGCTAACCTAAAACACATTATTTCTAGGATCCTGCATCCATTTGTTAGTCCAAACATTCTTTCTATGCATAGGTATAACATATCTTTCACTATTCCTGTCAGATCTATTCATATCAAACCTTCTTTCATCTATTAGTGCTCTAGTTTTCAAGCTAGGACAGACTCTATTAAACATATCCATACTCTAGAAACAAAAATTTCCACTTGTCTTACTTCTACAGAGCACAAAGCTTCTAGATCTAAAACTTTTAACTATTCTTACCTTTATCAGAGCACAGAGATTGCATATCTTACTTCTTTTAATAAAAAAATTCCACTTTTACCTTTCTTAGAGCACAAAGCATTCATATCTTGCTTCTTTTCTTTATATCCAACCTCCTTTCTTCAGATCGAGCTTCTTTCTTTCAAATCTGACCTCTTTTCTTCAGATCGGGCTTCTTTCTTCAACACAGAGCTTTATAGATCAAGTGGAACATTGCACACTAGAGCACATATCTTCACACAAGGATTTCAGGTCAACTTTTTGCACAAAGCTTCTTCTTCCTCAGTTCCCAACAATAACAGTTTCAGGTCCCGATAACTGAACTATTTGTTGGCACAGGGGTAGACCCAAGGTTCAACGCTACAACAATGCACCAAAAAAACCCTAACTATCGGCCCTTTCGACAACACCTGCGAAGTAGATGAAGTCTCACCCAAGGTAGAGGCAGGGGTGGTTGCAAGACTCAATTATCTGCAGCCTTAGCTGGGACACATATCTGTGATTATAACACTTAATAAAGCACTTAGCACCGTCAGTTCTGTAATATGCAATCAATATCCACTTCGCCGATAAAATAGAGCTTTGCAAAATTCATACTAATTTACTGTATTTAAGCACTAGCATAGATAAATGAACCAGATCAAAAATATCAAGCACTAAGCATGACTATCTAGATCATATCTAACATTCTCGCATAATAAGCACAAAGCATAAGTAGATCTCCCTATATCAAAGCACTTAGTAAATAACATGTGAACACATCAAGACAAAGAACAAAGAAACATAACATAGTGTTTACGTGGTTCACCCCCACCCTGGGGCTACATCCACCAACTCTTCTTCTTTATTGTCTTCAATCAATCAGTTACAACACAAAGCCTCAAAAACCCTTCTTCACATAGGACAGAAGATCTGCGCAACTCGCTAGATCCTTCTTCCTTTCGATATAGCACAAAGCCTTCTACCTTTTGTTACAACTACTTACACTTAGCTCTACAAGTCTATTGCATTCATGCACAAAGCTTTTACCATCCACACTTGCACTTAGCATTTAGCACTTAGCTCCCCGACTTCACATCACATAGATGCACACTACTTATATCTAGCCTAGGCATCTATTTATATATTACAAAATAGGCCTAAACATGGGTAAGCCCATGGGTCGACATCCCATTCCTGTTACATATTCCCATATCCCAAAAAAAGGGCCCAAAAGGGGGCCGAGATCCCATGATCTCCTCTTTGTCTTGCGCTCCTCCTTCGAAAGGCTGTCAAAGTCCCAAAATAGGTCAACATGACCAAGAAACTCCCAAAACTTGGTCAAGGGCCAAGAAGACCTTTCCAATGGGCTATCGTGCGCCTAAAACAAAGATCGTATGAAAAAGTTATGACCCTGGGAAGTTAATGTACCAACTTACCCCAATGGGGCCCACATGACTTTTGGCGCTTCATCTCCTAGGGTTAGGTTTTTGGATGTCTAGGGTTTTGGCATTCATGTTTGATGTAAAAAAAGGTCTTTGGAGCCTCATTGTACTCATCTTCTTGCGAATGAGTGCACCTGTCACATCTCTTCTTAGAGGTAAGACGCCACCATTCTAGCAAGCTTGTTTCAGACTGCATTTTATGGTTTCAACATATTTCTGTATTAAATAGAAGCCAATTTTTACTGTATCTCTGTTATTTTTTATTTTATCTATGTGTTAATAATATAGATCTGTATTCATTTTGTTCTCTTAATAAAATCCAAATCAATGTTGTTGGATGATTCCTTGATTCTAGTTGGGAGAATACTATTATTCTCAAGAACAATTCAGCTAGGGGTTTCGAAGTGATCGATATCATGAAGAGCCAAGTCAAGAATGATTGTAGCGAAGTCGTTTCATGTGCAGACATTTTGGTTATTGTTTCTCATGATTATATTGAAGTAAGCTCTGTTGTTGTTCATGTTTTGAATAATTTCTAAGCACTTAAGCCATATGATTATATCAGGTGATAATGAATATATTTTATGAAATTATTAATTACCAATTGGTTGAGCTTTCATGGATGTTGATGTTGGGTAGGAAATATTTTAGTGTCATGAATAATTTAGAGGTTGGTGTTTTGTGTCAATTTACCATGCAATTCCATGTGGAATGGTTTTCCACCAATTAAACCAAAAAACCACATCGTTGACCAAAACTAATCCAAAACCAAAATATATCATATAGGTGGTCTTTGTTGGGTGATTATAATAGAGAAAAATAATCAAAAAAAGTAGGGAATTCACAACTATATCAAAATTGAAATACATAAGTGTTATAAATATTAAACGTATAAGACCTCAAAAAGTATGTATTACTAGCACAACAACTAAATAGCTACTGGTGAACATTGAAAGGCTGATAAGATGAAACAAATCCTTAAAAGAATATATTAAATTTTATTATTGATTAACAAATAAACGATTGAGCTTCATTTGTCTGGTTTTAATATTTTAATTTCTTTAATCATTTAATCACTTGTGTGGCAATCAATTAGCTATCAAAGTAATTTTTAAATATGATTAGGTAAATGTGAAAAAGTAAACACATAAATGGATGTCTTTATAATAACTAGGAAGTTAATGATTGAAATCACATCCATTTATTTTGTGTGACTACTAAGAATATTCCAGCCATATTTAATTTTGTCCATAGAAAATTTGTTAAGCACTAAACCCCTATCAAATCTGCCCATTGTCAATAGGTGTACACCTTTCGGCGTAATTATTTTAAACATATAATCTATGTATAATGGTTACGTCCCAACGTATTGACATCTCAACAATTTGGAAATTAGGAAACGTGAGCAAGTGGTAGCTTGAGTCAATTAGTTATCCATGCAGGTGGCAAATTTAGCTCAACCAATCTTCTACTAAAATCATCCCAAGCAACCCTGTGACAAATTGAGGCTCCTCAATCAATTGGTCTTGGTATATACATGTTTTCATAACAATTTGGTTTAGCCCATGCAGGTTGAAATTGTGAGGATATCCTTGTCTATTTAATCAACATCATCATTGATAAAAATTGTGGTTTCAAGCTAGGTTTCCATGGATATTGTTTCATGCTTAACGTTTCTTCTCATTTGAAATATATTTTGTGATTCTAAAAAAGGTAGAATCTCAAAATTGCAGAGGCATCACTTGCTTTATAGTTATGACAATCACCAGAGTGTGCATGTGTATGTGCTAGAACGCTAAGTGACACCACTATAATGAATTCCTAGTTCTTTCAATCCAACCACATGGATGGTGTGCTAGCCTTATCCTCACATTCGTAACACTGGAAGGTTGTTGTTCTGCAATCATCCCAGCTATGGTTTTGTCTTTGCTTAACATGGTTATAAGCTGTGGATCTAAGCTATTGATATTTGGTTTGCAATGCATGGGGTAAAGCTGAGTGATATGGCCTCAAATTTAGAATTATGGTATAACCATGCCATCTATGGAGATACACTACGAATTTTTAGAGATTCATATCCCATTTTCTGAGAACTTATGAGGATAGAATGTATTTTCTCAACATTGTGAGGCTTTATGTTGGGATTTAATTTTGCAAAGAGCACAATACATTATGGTGGTGGGATATTGTTGACTATGAATGTGTATGATATTATGGTGGTGGGATATTGTTGACTATGAATGTGTATGATATTGACTGTGAATGTGTATGATATTGCACTACATTATGGTGGCGAGAGATTGTTGACTCTGAATATGTATGAGACTCGGAAACTATGCCTCTTTTAAGCACTAAACAAGGGGAGATTTATGCAAAAGGAGAAGCTAATGTGCCGCTTGAACTTTGAACCAATATATAAAAAAAATTTAAATCATTTTTGAATAAATATTTGAGATAATTAGTCACATATTATAATTTGAACCAATAGAAAATTCAAGATTTAAATTTTAAAAATTATAAAAAAGTATTTTTTTTCTAATTTCATAAAAATTTAAGATTTAAATTTTTAAATTTTTATTTTTTTTCTTATATCTCATAAAAGAAATTTAATTAAAAATACTAAAAAACAATTACAAATATTTGAGATTTATCGCCATCCACCACGAGATTATTAGTCATGTATAATCAATGGAAAATTCAAGATTTAAATTTTAAAAATTTTAAAAATATTTTTTAATATTTAATCAAAATTTAATATTTAAATTTTAAAAATGTTTTTTAATATTTCATTAAAAAAAGGTTTAATTAGAAATTTTAGAAAACATTGGAAAAAATGTGAAAATGGGAAGGAATTAATATAAAATGAGATCGAACTGATAACTATAGTACTTGCTTGGGAAAGTACTAATAATACATAGAAATGTTGAGAATATTTCTAGATAAGAACTATGTATGGTACACAGTTCTTATCCATAAATACTCTCAACATTATGTCTAACTGTGAAAACTTAAATTTTCAGAATATATAGAAAAGTTTGAAAAGCGTGAGCATGAATTCCATCATCATCAACATATTGGTAATAATTTTTCGACCATAATGAATCCAAAGTTTATCTAATCAAGAGACTCTAAGACATCGTAGTTAATGTCAAACCACCATTAATAATGATTTTTAAACATTTGATCGTTATCATTATATGTTTAATTATAAAATAAAATAAAATAAACTATTCATTATTAATCATGTTTTTTCAACCTTTGATTAATCATTATTATATGTTTAATTAAAAAAAATAATTATTGTAATGTATTTTAAAAAAAATTGATAAATGATTTTAAAATTAACATTTTGCCATTTCACTTGATTTAAAAAAACATTATTAAATAAAATTATAATCTTTTTAATAATAAATTAAATATCCATCAATATAATATAACTGAAATTAGATACATAAAGTCACGAAACAAATATAATCCATTCATAGTCATTTAGTTCATTGATTATATTCCACATCCAAGGGTGGAGTCCATAATACATTCGAAGTTATGTTTTAACTTCCAGCTTCTTTTTCAAGATTGGGAGAACTTCCATTGTCCCCGAATTCCATCCAAAATAGCATTCAACAAGAAAGAAGAAATCCCAAACCAGACAATAACCAGGATTATCGTCGAAGGCCCACGGGACCAGTAATCCCGCATAGTTCTGATAATCAAACATATACACGCCAATTCCAAATCCCCACTTCACCTAAACCAAGACTTGAATAGCACTATATTTCCATCTTCCGAAACCCTTTATGCCCAAAGCTACTAGCACTACACTTCCTCATGAAATGCACACTATTTCCAAGATCATTACTAACACTAAAATATTAAAAAGAGTACATGGATCAACGTGGGATTAATATATAACACTATGATACTAATACATTTTCAAGTAATCCATGAGAAAAAGCAATTCCAATGGTTGGTATTAGTACAACTATTCTATCTTTAGAAGGTGACATAGACTGCATATCGTACCATTTTCCAGGGCTTCCAATAAGCATTGCCCAACTAATATAGCAGATCAAGTTCACACCACCAATTATGGAAGACCATAAGGTTTTGAAGGTTAGGAGGATACCTCTAAACGTAAGGACTTGGAATACATTAGTGTTTACAACATTAGAATATACCCAACATTTCTTTAAAAACATGTTGCCAGCGATCACACAATCACAGTTCCTCTTCTATCCACAATATAATCCCTTATCACTCTTCTGGCTACTAGAGTGCTAGAGAAATCATCTACTCTAAACCAACTAATTAATATTATGTCAATCGATACTTTTGTCAGCCTTGGCACTATTAACAAGACAATGTTGTATTCCTCTATTGTATTGCATACTCCGCTCTGACCTATGTACTTTCTCAGGAAATCTGAAGCTAGGTTTGTGACTCCTTTGTCTTCCTTATCTTTAATATTTAAAGATCTGATTAACATATTTCTCCATTCATCATCTTCTACTGGGTACGTTGGAATAAAAATGCAACTACACTCTACTATAATAGTAACATTATGAAGTATATCACACACTACATGAATAGGCCATTCCTTCAGGTCACCCTCTCTCAAAGTCTTCAATCCATCTTCCTCCACCACATGAAACATGCCCTGCTTACACCGATGATAGCCATTTCTTAGGTAGGTCATACATGAGAGTAGACATTGGGAACCAAACAACCATTTAAGCACTCCAGGTGTCCGATCAACAAGAATATTTATGTCTTCATTCATTGCCTCAAATATGATGCAACAACATATGGCCCAATTGCAGATCTCTGTATCGACCTCTCCAAATATTAAAAGAGGAAATTTCAGTAACATGGAGTCCACTTCATAGGTATTCTTGATATACTCCATAAATTGCCTTATGGAAGATTTCGGCTTGTGGTTTGACAACATTACAACATCAATATATCTTGATTCACCACATATGCTCAGTATATATCATTTTTAATCCTTTAGATCCTTGAGTTTGGAACCTGTTATGATGGCCAGAATATCCTTGGCACCCATCTCCACATGGAGTCTTCTTCTTAATAATCATGAAAAAAAAACTGCTAGATTGCCTATGTAGGTGATTGCCAGATTAGGAAAATTTTTGAAACATGTTATCGCTTCACTTACATAAAATTGATTTCAAGAGGTAATATATAACCATGCCAACAAACCAACCAACTGTGTTGCATCATCAACATGGATCAAATTCCATACCCACTTTGAGGGTTGAATAAATCCATTTCAAGATAGAATGAAAATAAAAGAGGGAAGTTTAAGCTCTCTGAGTGTGTGTGAAGAAACAAATATCTAGTTAATTGTTTAGGGACCTAACCTTCTTAACCCCTCATGTAGATAGAATAATAAATTTTCCACGTAATAAAGGCCGACATTCCCTATTTAATAAATGTGAATAATTCAATGTAAGAAGACTTAATAGAAGCTTCTGCTTCTAGAAAGATATTCCTCTAGAATGTTCTTTAGAAGATAGAATTAGTATAAATAAGAGTAGGAGGCATGAGAAAGCCTTGTCTTGAGATTTATTGTAATAGAGCTCTGCTTTGCTGCAGGTTGTCCCATCGAAGAGGAAAGTGGACATTTCTTTCTTTCAATAAAGTTATTATTGTTGGTATTTCCATTCTCAATATTTTATTGTTCCATTGGTATTTGTTGAATATTTATGTTTCTCCATGTTACATTACGTTTGGTACCTTAAAGGTGGTATCATAGCACTTTCCTTGGAAAAAATTGTGGGGTAATTTGTTTTTCTAGGGTAGAGACGTGTACTATCGACGTCTTTAAAGCACAAATATGTGTCGTTTAGTGGGTAAAAATGTGGTGTGGAAGACTACACATAGGAAATACATGTGGTTTCACAAGGTTTCCTAGAAACCAAAGTTTCACCTTGTTGGAAACATCTATAACCCCTATTGGTACCCCTCAAGTAGTATTGCATTAGAAAAAGTATGTACAAATCCATCACTCCCACATATTCGTAGGTATATTGAGAGTCCCCTAGGTCTCCTGAAACCATCCCTAGATCAATCGATCGGTCACCTGACTGCTATAGTGCCACCGAGAACAACACTTAGGAATATACTCTCTAGTACGTAGGTAATCAGGTAGTACGGATAAGGGTATGGCCAATCCTCCTTAGTTGGTGCCTTGAGATATTAGGATGAGTACTAATGTTCGACCCCACAGTTATATCAGAGAGATATAGCATAGAGAAAACCCTTTTCCCTGGGCACCCTGAAAACCTAACCTAGGGGGAACATACCATACAAGGAACATAAAGGATATTTTGGCAGTGCAGCCTTATCTCCTACATTCTAGTTGCGAAATTGCTATACATTTTTCCTATTAAGAATTTGGGCATTTCAACACTGCAATATTATTCAGTTCAAAGTATAACAATAACTCCGGAAGAGTAAAAAAAAAAGAAGTTTGGGTCCTGCCTACACCCTTATTTGTGACCTATCCCATTGGATTCCCCTTTTAGCCCTGATCGTTGTGATACTTATCAATTTTAAGAAGTTTTTTACCTCATAGACCCATACCCTTCCTGGAACCCTTATTTCCCACTTATCCCATTGGATTCCTCTCGTTTCCCTAATCGTGGTGGTATATATCACTTATCTATTTTTTTGGACCCACCCCTCTTCTAATGGGTCCCACTTGGCAAAAAGAAACCAATCATAAACTGAATAATGACATTACCTCCATTCATGCCAAAGTGAATAATGACATTACTTCCATTCATACCAAAGTTCACCACATCTAGGACCAGCTCAATAGATGAATGGACGAACTCCACTCAACTCTCAAACAATTCATGACCCAATCCCGGGTTCCTTCCTCCTTTGGCCCAAAACCCCAAGTCGAAGGTGTTGACTCTTCAAATCCTCTGAAATTTCATTCCAATCGTGACCAACATAATCCTAGAGTTGAGGTGAAAAAATTTGATGGCTTGGATCCAACATCCTAGGTCACTCATATGGAACATGATTTTCCCTACATGACATTATTAATGACTTGAACAAGCTTCGTTACAGTGTTCTCTATTTGGATCCAACACAACAGAAATGGTGAAAATGGAAACCAAGGGTTGGACACATTTTGTTAATGATTTGTATGAATGCTTTGACATAGACACTCACCATTTAGGTCGTTTGACCAAGTTGAAACAATCTAGAATAGTGGAATATGTTATCATTGCCTTTAATCACTTGGATTTCTGAATGGGGGTTATGGCAGATGCCTTCTTTCAAGAATTCTTTATCAATGGCCTCAAGGATGAAATTTGAGCCTAGATCCTCATGGATCACCCCCAAATTTGGTTGAAAGAAACTAAAGATGCCAAGGAGGCACAACTGATCCTCTTTACCCAGAACAAAAAAAATTAATTTTATTCCCCACCTTAGACCCCCTAATATTACCCCTCTAGACACCCCTCTCAAGGTCCAAAAATTAACATGGGAGGAAATGGATGAATGCCAACTCAACATTCTTTGCTATAATTGTGATGATAAATACTTTCCTGAGAACAAGTGTAAATAATAGAAACTTTTTATGTCCATTTCGAAGGATGTTGTTGATGAATATGTTGAGGTTTCACCTAAGGCATCCCTACCCCAAGCAGATGATCTTACACCACCCTCTGATCCTCTGGAAGTTGAACCACTGGTTTTTCTAAACTCTCTCACTGGTTTTTCTACTCCCCAAACCCTCAAGTTGATTGGTTGCATTAAGCATAGGAAAGCCATCATCCTAGTTGATAGTGGAAACAATCATAATTTCATTGATCATCACCTTTCCCAAGAAATTAGTTTCTATATCTGTGTTGTCAACAATTTTTAAATCATGATTTCCAATGGTGGTTTCATGAAATGTGGAGGGCATTGTGAAAATGTGCACCTACAAATTGGTCAGTATAACTTAAAATCTCACATGCTTGCTATTGACATGGGTGGTTGTGACATTCTTCTTGGTGTTGAATGGCTATGCAATCTTGGCCCCATAACAATATATTTTAAGGATTTAACCATGCAATTCCAATAGGAAGGAAAATAGTATAAATTCCAAGGCATTACAATAGTCTCACTAGAGATCATCAATTCCCACCACATGGAAAATTTACTCAAAAACGGTCATTCTTTCATCATTTTCCAACTCCATCCCATTCAAGCAGTCGAGACATCCTCTGTGAACCCCAACCTTCAATATATTCTTTCCCAACATCACATTTTTTTCCAAATTCCCCAAGGCATCCCCCCCTCCCACGACAACCATGACCATTCCATTCCTTTAATATCAGGCAATCTTCCTCCTAATGTTCACCCTTATCGTCATCCCTTTGATAAAGAAAATGAAATTGAGAAAAATTTCCAAGAATTACTAGAAGTGGGAGTTATTCGTCCTAGTACTAGCCCCTATTCACTTGTAGTCATGATCCTCAAGAAAGAAGGCAGTTGGTGCATGTGTCTTGATTTTTGTGCCCTCAACAAACTTACCGTCAAGGACAAATTTCCCATTCCTATCATACATGACCTTATGGATGAACTCAATGGGGCTCAATACTTTACCAAACTTGAGCTACATTCTGGCTACCACCAAATACGTATGAAAGAGGAAGTCATTCCCAATACTACAGTTTTCACTCATGAGGGCCACTATGAGTTCTTTGTCATGCCCTTTGGTCTCTATAATTCCCCCTCCACTTTTCAAATTCTCATGAATCATGTCTTTTTTCCTTTCCTTTGTCATTTTGTGTTTATTTTCTTTGATGATATTCTCATCTATAGTAAAATGTGGCAATCCCATTTCACCCATGTGGATCAAGTTCTCCATCTCCTCTCCAAGCACAAAATTTTCATCAAACAGTCTAAATGTGCTTTTGGAATCTTTGAAGTTGAGTACCTATGTCATATTGTTGGCAAGGATGGTGTAACAGTGGATCCTAAGAAAATTGAAGCTATGCAGAATTGGCCTCACCCTATAACTCTTAAAATCTTGTGTGTTTTCTTGGGTTTAACGCGATATTATTGCACGTATGTTCATAATTATGGAAAAATTGTCCCTCCCCTAACAACTCTTTTTAAAAGGAATGATTTCAGTTTGACTCAAACAACTCACCAATCCTTCCAAGCCTTGAAAGAAGCTATGTGCACTTATCCTATATTGGTGCTCCCTGACTTCACCAAGACCTTTGTTATGGAATGTGATGCATCAGGGAGAGGCATCAGAGAAGTCCTCATGCAAAATGGACGACCTTTGGATTTCACCAGCAAACAATTGTTGGAGCAACATTTGGGCCAATCTCTCAATGAAAAGGAAATGTTTGCTATTTTGCATGTAGTGGATCTGTGGCTACATTATCTATTGGGACCATGTTTCCAAATTAAATTCAACCATAAAAGCCTCAAGTACTTCTTGGAACAACAATTTTTCTCCCTAGAGCAACAAAAATGGAACACCAAGTTGTTTGGATATGATTATGAGATCATTTACAAAAAGGGAAAAGAAAATGTGGTGGTTGATTTTCTTTCTAGGAAATGTGATGAAGAAGGGTCCCTCTTTTCTCTCTCATTCATTATCACCAATTGTCTTCAAGATGTTCTCTAGGAATGGTTGCAAGACGACAAAATTTCCATCATAATCCAAAATTGCAATAGGATCCCCAAGCTTCTCCAGGGTACTCTTGGCACAATGAAGAGTTTCACTATAAAGGTTGTTTGTATTTAAGAAAACAATCAACCCTTAAATCCATGGTGCTCTGTGAGTTTCATGCTTCACCTACAACTAGTAATTCATGTTTTACCAAAACTTATGAATGTGTCAAATGTTATTTCTTCTGGGATAGTATGAAACAGGAAATCCACACCTTTGTGGCCAAATGTGACACCTGTCAACACAATAAGGGAGAGACTGTATGATCTAGGTGGATCTTAAAATGATCAAAATGTGATCATCTCAAATTCTCTTGAAAACAACTTCATTGCAAAGATCTCAACGATATCTTTCCAATGGAGTGAGAATCACCTTAAATGAAGTTCATACGAAAAATTTATGTCTCTTCAAAGTTTTAGTAAAACATGGTCAAAGTTCAAAAGGGGTTGCCATGTGGCACCACTGGATGGGTGACAGATGGCACATCTGTACATGCCATACTATATGAGTTAGCATATTGAATGGGTGATTGAGTAGTGATGTGGACTAATCCTATGGAAACATGTGACATCGATCGAATATCTGGTTGATAGGTGGACCAATCGAAGACTGCCACATGACAATTTCGATTGGCCTAATATGGTTTGTTATACCAAAAAAATATTATGGTCAACTAGGAACGAACTCGTGATCCCCTCCATCACGTTTCAACGCCTTCTCCAACACACCACTCATTTGGTTTTTAACTTATATGGGTGCAACATGTATTTAAGTTTTGAACTATACTATTTTGGCTGGAAAAAGGTGAGGGGTGGACCCCCCGACCATAGTATATATATAT
>ML777234.1:1757743-1774130 GCA_009831015.1 Picea engelmannii
TATATATATATTAATCCACGTCATAACCAAAATCCAAAGTTTGTGGATGGTTATATATTATATATAACCAATAGTTCAACCACCAATGGAATGCTTGGATGGATTTTACCCCACGACCTGCCATGTATTATGCCAACACCCCAACCATTGCGCCACCGACATGCTTTTGTATGAGAAATATGGAAAATAACATTTAAGCTACTGCTAATATTCTGGATGGTAGTTGTGGGCCCGTGCCATATTTAATTTGGTGCTCGGACCGAGGTAGAGGATATATTTTTATGGAGGACGATAGAGTATGAAATATTGGTATGCATGACATAGCTATCATATTTTACCTCGAAGTTTGTGCCATAGGGTATCTAGAATTTGAGTTTGCCTTCTAATGCGTGCCGTAGGGTTCCTTGAAGAAAGTATAGAGTGTTTATACTCATTTTTCTCATAATTTTGAGAGGAATTCAATGGTACACTTTGTTTCTAAGTTTGACCAACATATAAAAATATCATTGTAAGAACACAATCATTTGGGCATTAATAAAGCAATCTCAATTGGAAGCGGACCCAGAGACGTAGCCCAAAATGGGTGAACTTCATTAACAAACTTGTGTTATGTGTTTTATTATTGTTGATTCTATTTCAATCAATTATCTTGCAAGTTATTTATAATTTAAGTGATTTTGGATAAGTAATTAAGTGAATTCATATTATTCACAAACAGTCAAAGTGATCATTTATATTTCGAATCAATTTGGATGTTTATGTGTATTTAAGAATAAATTAACATCTAAGTATTTTCGGATCATTGTCAAAACTCCTGGAACATTCCAACCACTTATGATGGAACATACTGTTTGGATAGATATTTATATGCATTTCATTTTTGGCTTACCCAAATCAGGTAATAAGTCATTCATCATGGTGGCAGTGGCTTGTCTTTCCATATATGCTCATTTATGTGCCCTTCAACACCCGCTCACAACATCCACGGATTAGCTCCCTCCTAATATGTGCTTCATGTATGAGTGCATATAATCGTCTCCCTCCATCTAGCAGAGTCCATGCTTCCATATGCATCCTTATTGTCTTCTGCAATATATAATTGGCTCTCTTGTCTAATAGAGTCCACACTTATGTCTTATTGTCTTCTACAAAACTTCATAAGTCTTTTTCCAATTTCCTCTCGATTGCTAACTTCTTTCTGTCTTTGCTTCTTCTAAATCTCTTCATGATTGTTTCGGCTTATCTTGTAATATCTCCCACATGATTTGTATTTCATCCATTCATGTGTATTATCTGAAGATATCCATTCTTATCTTGTTGTTATTCCATAGGTATAGTTCTTCTTGGAATACATTATCTTCCAAGAGATAGATATACAAGATATGTACAGAGACGATGAAAACAAGATATGTACAGAGACGATGCAAACAAGATATGTACAAGATATAAGAAGAGTTTTGTTACCTTTAGAAGAAGAAGTCTCTTCCATCCTACTTAGCCTTCTTTGTAGGTTCCTTTTCTTCGGCAATCGATGCTTTGTGTTTCTCCTTCCTTTTCTTTAGCTCGGGACAATGATTCTTGTAGTGACCATACTTTCGACAGTTGAAGCATTGTACTTCTGAAATGTCTTTCTCTTGATTTGGCTTCCTCCTTGAACCAAGCTTCCTTTTGTTCTTGAAGTTATTGAATCTTGTTGTGAAGGCTTGATCATCGTACTTCTTTTGGGGTTTCTCTTTTGCACCGATCCTTGATTCTTCTTGAGCACAGCAAGTCCAAGGTTCTTCAAATGTCGGATACTCCTTTCTCGTGTTCATGCTTGCAGCAAACGCATCCCACGTCTTCGGAAGACCATTGAGTACTATGTTTACCAATTCCTTTTCTGAAATGATCTCTTCAATAGCTTGTAGTTTATCTCTTAATTGGGAGATCCTCAAAAGGTATGATGTTATGCTATCATCATCATTCATCTTCATGTCACGAAGCTCATTCCTCAGACTCATAACTTGTCCAATGTTTCTGACTGAGAAGAGATTTGTTAGGGCATCGTACATATTTTTTGATGAGTCAATATGGGAGATGTAGGGTATCAATTGGTCTTTTATAGATTCCACTATGATACTCATGGCATTGATGTCACTATCTTTGAACTTCTCCATAACTGCAACGTTCTGTGGTTCCTTCTCTTTTCCTTCTTCAAACTCTGGTTCCATGATCGTTCCTTTCACGATATCCAGCATTTTATTCTTGGAAAGGATGAGGTCAATCCTTGTCTTCCACGCTGTGAAGTTAGAGGCTCCATATAACTTGTTCTCTGACTTCATAGAATAAGTCATGGATTCTTTGACTTGGTCAAACCCTAGATTTGACCAAAAACTCAAACTTCACATATTGGCTTTCTGAGAGTATCAAGGGATGCGCTAGGCTAGAGCACATTGATCTATTCAGAGATTAGGTCAATCCATTCACTTAAGGTTCCTCAACAAGAGGATTAGGGTTTCTGCAATTGATCTTGCTAGTAACCCTAGCGGTAGTGTCTTGGAAGTTGCTTCTGCTAGTAAACCTAGCAACAGTTCCTCAATGAGATCAATATCCTAGTGGCTATGTTTCCTTCCAGTTTTTAGACTGAATGAAGGAGGTGTGGGCCCATAACCTGTTAGAATATAATGGATGTGCTCGTTTTACCATTGACAATATCTCTATTGTCACCCAACCATAGGCCGAAGCCACCCTCCGAGCACCTTAACCTTGACAGAGAATCACTTTGGAAGCAAATCCTAGGCTAGATATCCAAACAAGGGGTAGCGCATCTTCCTCCAAGGATAGCTCACCAACAATAGCTGATCAGATATTCCAAACCCTAGCCAAGAGATAGTCCAAGACAAAACCAAAAACTAGTTGTTGCAGCAGTTGCAACTGCAGCTCTCCTCCACATGTGCACACCAAACTGGGAACTGTAGTGTGCACCAGTTGCTGCTCTGCAATTTTGAGACTGTGACAAATGAGAACTGGCACCCTGTATTTATAGTAATCTAGCAGACTTACTGGGGCCGACTTCTCCTTCTAGGTACCTGTCTGTTTAGTATATTATTATTATTTCTGGTCGACTTCTTCTCTTGAAGGCTAACAACCTAATATAATTTATCCTCTTGATCTGGCAAGTCTTCTAGGGTTATTAGCCAGCTCATTAGGGTTTCTCTTTTCTTCCCAGAGTATTCTATTCTTGTCAGGTTCACACATGGGGGTAAATACCTCCTGCAACTACCATAATATCAACATGGGGTTTGTCATGGACCTCGTGGGAAAATGTGTGGAGGGACTCCAGATGAAGTGGGCGAAGTACCTGGTCAACCAAATAGAAATCAATTGCTATGAAGCTCGGGATCAGGGCTACAAGTTCCACTTTAGCTAGTTGTTGATCCTTATCGTGTTTACTGCATGGGAGATGCTGGAAGGTGTGACCTTCCCAGACATTGGGTCGTTCAATACACTTGCTGTGAATTTCACTTAGTTCTGGTACTTGAGTGACATGGAAAGAAAATGGCAGTCGAACACAGTGTTTCATACGTACTATCTGCAGCTGAAGAGGGATATCAAGTACTTTCCTCGTATGACACCGAACACTCTGGATAGGTTCAGGCATCTCATGAAGTTCTGCGATGACAAGCACTTCATTTATCTCATTGTGCGCGCTAATGAAAAGATAGAAGAGATTCAGTCTTATTACAAGCTCACAGAAGAAGACCTGGAAGAAATCATTAAGGACTGGCCTACGAAGCTCCTCATCCCTGCTGACCCCGCAGAGATTTTCGACCCCAAACTCATTGGAAATCCAGTAGTTACTCGCAAAGAATACAATGCACCGAGAAGCAGTAGGAAGAAAAAGAAGCAAGATGTATAGGAAATACGCAACACATCAGAAGAGACCACACCCGAGTCACTTGGCGGAGAAGGTGATGATGAAGTGAACAAAGAAGAAAAGGAGGGAGAAGAATATAAGAAAGGTGAAGTGACACCGCCACAGAACCCCCCTGATGACATTGATCCATCCAAGAAAAGAAATATTTCTCCACAGAAACCCTCCTCCAGAAAGAAGAGTTGCGCAAACAGACCGAAGATGAAGAATGTGCTCATGGTCGATGACTTCGACTTCATCATTGCAGCTATAAACGATGCCTCACAGGAAATCTTATAGAAACAAGAAGCCAAGCAGGAGGATATGTATGAAAGAATTGAAGTCGAACTCCAAGGGGTACAACAAGCCCTTTAGTCTAGTCGCACAGTGTCCACTGTGCCCCTGCCGTCGGGAGAACCAGAGTTGGGAGATGAGCCATCCCAACTCTGCTGACTAACTGATGTGACCGAAGCCTGCCTTCATCACGCACAAGAAGAAACAAAACAAGACACCCAAGCTTTGAAGAAAGTGCAAGGAGTACTCATAGAACAACACCGAGTTGCAGAGCAGGAAAAGGTTGCTCTCCAAACAAAGTTTAAAGAAGAGAAAGCATAGACTTAGAAAGAAAAGCAATAGTTTCTCGCAGAGCAACTCAAAGTCAAAGAAGAAGTCAACATAGCACTCCGCTCTGTGATAGGCTTAGAGCCAAAGGCAGAAGACTAAGTCACACATCAAGTAGAGAAGCTTGTGGAAGCTATCCAACAACTACAACAAAGAATAGTAGACTTAGAGCTCCGCACAGTGCTCAACACCCCGCAGGATGTGAGGGATCAAAGAGAAGAAACCGCCCGAAGAACAATTGAGAGAATAAAGGCCCTTGCCATGGAATGCAAGCAACTAAGTGATCACAATGCCCAAACTTATGAGCGACTCACTGAGAATAAAGAACTGAAGACGTTGGAGTCACAACTCTAGAAGACAAAGTAGCAAGCAGAAACAATACAGGCGCAGTTGAAGCCCCTTCCCATTGTTGAGAGAATGAAGTGATCCCAAGAGTAGTGCATTGCCCAACAACAGGTTCACACCATTCAGAGCAAAGTCATGGAAGTGACTCAGAGGCTCCAACCGATACAGGATGAGTCTTGCCAACTGTTCGCAGAGATCGAAGGCCGAGGAGTAGAACTAGAGCAACTTGTCACTATAGCTAAACAATGCTTAGAGGGACCTATCAACGAAGCAGTCATCCAATATTTCACTGAATAGGAGGTCATGGAACAACAACAAGTTGAAGAAGCTCGAGCTAAGCTCGAGCCTTTTGAAGCAAAGCTACCCAGATCAGAGTGACTCGGGACGAGTCACATGTGAGTGTTGGGGGCTTGTTGGCCCTTGACCCAATTGGAGAACTTGGGTTATGTTTTGACCCCTTTTTGGCACTTTGATAGGATGTCGAAGGTGGAGCTCAAGTCGAAGCAAAGAACACGGGATCTCGGTCCCTTCTTAGGGATTTTTGGGTTTTGGGCTTATGTAACGGGTATGGGAATGTCGACCCATGGGTTTACCCATGCTTAGGCCTATTTTGTAATGTATAAATAGAAAGCTAGGCAATGTAAGTAGAGGGAATGCGATGCTAAGTGCTAGCAATGTAAGAAGTGTGCCAGAGTGCTAAGTGCAGAAGCTTGATCTATGTGATCTAAGAGTTGTAAGTTGTGCTAAGTGAAAGTAACAATTGTAAGTGCTTTGTGCGTAGACTGTTTAAGGCTCTGTGCATAGATCCACTCAGGGAAGGAGGATCTAGCGGAGTGCATGCAGATCTCCTATCCTATGAAGAGTGGGGTTTGATTCTTGGTTCCTGTAAGAAGCTTGACAGAATTTAATAAAGAGAAGAAGAGTTGGTGGACGTATCCCTAAGGTGGGGGTGAACCACGTACATGTTGTGTTGCTATGCTTTGTGCGATGTATTGATGAGTTTATGTGTTTACTTGCTAAGTGATTTAATATAGATGAATGATAGATAGATCTCCTGATGCTATGTGGTTAATAATGTGGATGAATGCTAGATCTGACTTGTGTGGATGTGCTTAGTGTTCGAACATAGTAGATCTGGTTGAATACTTCGATGCTTTGTAATTAGGGTATTATGTACGAAGTAGATATTGGTTTAATGCTGATAAACTGTCATTGCTATGTGCTTTGGTAAGGTGTTATAATCACATATCTGTGTCCCAGCTAAGTTTTCAGACATCTAAATCTTGCAACCACCCCTGCCTCTAAATCAGGTGAGACTTCATTTGCTTCACAGGTGTTGCCGAAAGGGTCGGTAGTTAGGTTTTTGTTGGTGCGATCTTGAGCATTGAACCTTGGGTATGCCCATGTGCCAACAAGGCGTGATTGGGATAGCAACTTGAGTGTAGGGAACCACGGAGCTGATTGAGGTGTCGTCGGTTCTCACCAAGTTTAATTTCAATGCATCGGATTCGATTGGTAATTTATTTTGGTTGATTTCCATGCTGCTCACTCCGAGGAAATATTCCTTGGGAGACCTCAAAACGTGTAGGAATGATTTTTTGAGCTTAACATCCACCTTTCAATCAAATGAGAGCAGTGGAGAAATCAAATGCTTGTTAATTTTTCTATTGACTAGATTGGTGGACTAGTCGATTAGTCTTCTCTATGAGAGACCGGTTCCCTCAATAGAGAAAATCATATTTCTCCCTCTTGGGAAAAATCGATTTCCTCTTGGCAAATCAAATTGATCCCTCTTGGCAGAGAGACGGACTTCTCAACAGTTGATGAAAGTTTGATATTATTGGTGATTCACTTGCAGAGAATATCTTGCAGTGACGACGAATCCACTGGCAGAGACCTACCTCAACAAAGCCAACAAATTAGATGGCATGAATTTCATTAACTTGAAATTCAAAATGCAGACCCTGATGGAGGGCTATGGTGTCTAGACCATTGCGAAGGGAGATGAAGAAAAACCTGATGCGGCTACCGGTGCGACAACAACACAGATCCAACACTGGGATAAGCGCGAAAAAAAGGAAAAGGTATTGTTGCATATGTCTATTAAATATAACATAATTCCACATATTAGAGAAGCTAAAACTTTTGCTGAAACGTGGACAACGCTTAAAGCCTTGTATGAAACTAGCAATACGAATCTCATTATGTTCCTAAAAACTAAATTTCTAGGGATTAAGATGGATGGAAATAAATCTGTTAGTTCATTTTCAGGTCGCATTAAAGAGGTGAAAGACAAGCTAGGAAATATAGGGGAAATAGTTTCCAGCATTGATCTTGTCACTATTACCTTAAATGGTATGCTAGAAGATTATCAGATGTTCATAACAAGTCTCGCAGCAAGGGAGAAACATCCTACTTTTGAAGAATTGACATGAATTTTTCTGCAAGAGGAAGAGAGGCACGGGAATCTGAAGCCGCAGAATAAATATTTGGTACTGTGGTCAAATAAGAGATCCCCGAGAGGGAGATCAGTAGAAAGAGGCAGAGGAGCTCGTTCATCGCAGAGAAGACAATCTCCAAGGCCGAATAAAGGTATGCAATCTAACAAGAATGATTCAAAGAGTTTTATTTATTGTGGTCGACCTAGACATCATATTAAAGATTGTCATAAGAAGAAGAGTGATGAGGCTAGGACTAAACCTAAAACACATTCAGGTTACTATGCAGAAAAATCTTCAAATCACGATCTCATATTATTCATTGCTATTGATGATATTTATGAACCCCTGAATTTTAATTCACAGGATCTTAGACTGTTTGTGTCAAATGATGCTTTATCTGCCGAAATAGATGATATTGATGTCTGGTTTGTGGATTCCGGAGCATCAGTACATATTACATGTAATAAGTTGTGGTACACTAATTTTAAAGAAACACAGAATGGAGCCAGCATATATCTTGGATATGACCGCACTCATCATATCAAGGGATACAAAGACATTCTTGTGACATTGCCGAATGGTGTTGTTTGTCACATTCTTAATGTGGTGTATGTGCCAAAGATAAATAAAAAATTGATCTCTATGTCGACCATTACAAATCAGAACTTGAAGGTTGAATTCTTCAAGAATTATTGCATAGTGAAGGATCTGTTGGACCAATTCAAAACTGTTGCAACGAGATTTAGAGTAGGTGGCCTATACAAACTTGATGTTACTAGCAAAGCACATCACACAATGACTTCTGCAACTATGCCAATAGAGAGTCTTTGGCATCAAAGGTATGACCACATCAATCATCCTAATTTATTGTTATTACAGAAATAGAATATGGTTGAAGGACTTCCCATGTTAAAGAATGAGAATGTTACTTGTGATGGATGTGCATTAGGAAAGATGCACATATATGAATTCCCCTCTAATCTTGATAGGAAAAAGAGAGATGTTTTAGATCTTGTGCATATTGATGTTTGCGGGCCTATGCAGACTAGGTCTTTAGGAGGTGCATTTTACTTTCTGTTATTTATTGATGATTGCACGAGATACACATGGGTTTATTTCCTTAGAAGAAAAAGTGATTTTTTTGAGTACTTTAAGGAATTCAGAACCATGGTGGAAAAGAAGACAGGAAAATCCATCAAAATCCTCCATTCAGATCAAGGGGGAGATTATAAATTAGGGGACTTCATCAAATATTGCAAAGATCATGGAATAGTACATCAATTTACTGTACCTCACACTCCACAACAGAATGAAGTTGCTAAAAGGAAAAACAGAACTCTGGTAGAGTGTGCATGCAGTATGATGAAAGGTAAGAATCTCTCGAATGCATTTTGGGATGACACCATAAATACTGCAGTTTATTTAAAGAATATAAGTCCAACAAGGTGTCTTGATAATGTTACTCCTTTCGAAGCCTTGTATGGTTCCAAGCCTGCAGTTCATAATTTGAAAGTATTTGGGTGTAAGGCATTTGCAAATATTCCAAAGGAGAATAGGAAGAAATTGGATGCTAAAGCCATTAAATGTATTTTCATAGGGTATTGTTCTGAATTCAAAGCATACAAATTGTTTGATCCTTCTACTCGCAAAGTATTTGCGAGTAGAGATGTACTTTTCCATGAGCAGTAAGTAGGAAATCAAGACAACAACAGTCATGAGGAATGGCATAGACTTCTTGATGAAGGAGTTAAAGAAGAGCAACATCAACCATCATGGCAATGACCACCACAACAATAGGCACAACCGCAGTGACAACAACAGCAGTGGCAAGAAGGACTCAGTGATAATGATATGGACACTTCAAGTAGTTAGAGTTCACCCAGTGGTGAAGACAGATCTTCACAAAGTGGGGAGGAAAATAATCAGTTGAGAATATCTTCACGACAAGTTTGGCTCCCTTAGAGGTATAGAGACTATGCTCTAATGAGTAACATTTTAAATGTCATATAACCCATGAGTTTTGATGAAGCTAATGAACATGATGAATGGTGAAATGAAACGGAGGAAGAATATGAATCTATAATGAAAAATGATACTTGGGAATTGACTGAATTGCCTAAACATAAGAAGCCCATTGGATGCAAATGGATATACAAACACAAGTTTAAATGAGATGGTAGTATAGAGAAATAAAAGGCTAGATTGGTTGCAAAAGGGTATTCACAAACATAAGGTATTGATATGCTAAAACATTTGCACCAATAGCTAAATTGAATACTATCAGATTGTTAATTGCTTTAGCTACAAAGTACCATTGGAAGCTACACCAATTAGATGTTAAATGTAACACCCTGTTTCCCCCAATTTGTAATTAATCATAAAATAGGAATTACCATGCTAAGGCATGAGGACAATGTAAATGTATTATTGTTTGAGTTTCCAATAACTGACTGTGGGGGTGAAGCCTTGAAAGTACTGGCCATGATATCACTAGAGGAGAGAAAGAAGTTAATGAAGAAAGGACCGGTGGTTGAATTACCAACTACCCCCATGAATGGGGGAATGGTCTAGCTACAGGAAGTCATCCCAAAGTACCATAGGGTCTGGCAGACTAGGCGGACCCGAGCTTCCTTCTGACAGAAGGAAGGTGACAGTTATACACGAGTAGACAACAAGGAGTGAGGGGCATATACAAGAGAGTGAAAGATCATAAGAGAGATGCGTGGAGCTCTCCAAAGGAGTATGACTAGGAGTCCATGAGATTGATGATGGACGGGCATCTAATAAAACTCGTCAAGGCCAAAACAAAGAGGGAGACCTCTGAAAATGCGCAGAGAATAGAACCCGAGCAGAAGTTGGAATAGAGGAAGAACTCTTGAGAAATGTAAGAACTCCCTGGCGATATCATGGCTTGGCATGGGGATAGCCAGAGTGATAATATTGAATTCCTCTGAGCCTATGGTCGAGTGGAAGGACGAACACCCACGTTCAGTTGGTTGGCAACAACCTGTAATAGATAAGTGATCTCCTACCCTGTGTAATTTAGCTGTAACTATGTATATATTGGTTATGTGGTGTATGCGTTTAGGAATGTGAATGAATGCTTAATGGATATACTATATCCCTTCTATTTCTGCTTGGTTGTATAATTAGGCCAGTAAGAAATCATAAGGTTAGGATATGTTTTATACTCGTAAATACTTGTGTCCTATGGTGGCATAAGCCCGAGTCACGAACTGTGTGTCCGTCGACCATGGGCACAATTTCATGTAAACATGTCAACCTTCCTAATCGCTTTGAGTCCCTTAGAGGATGATATCTATTAATCTCAGAAGAGGTAGTGCAGTTATGCATAGGCTCCCTATGAGGCAAGTAGAGACCGAGACCCACTCAAGTCCTAGAATTAATGAATGAGCACAAGGGGTGCGTGGAAGACTCTTCTAAGAGTCAAGCCCAGGAGAAGAGCGCAAGGCTCTTAATTCCTTCATAGATGACGAAGCTTAGGGGGGATAGCACTTGTAGAGTGTTCATTAAACCAAGGTGGATTGCAGAGGAAGGGACAAAGGTTCGAAACTTTTGGACACTCAAAATATTTAAGGATTGGAAGCAGTGAAGGCTCCTGAGGAAGAATCGTTGATATTGGAGGAACGCAGAGATGAGGATGGAAAACTGTCAGATCTACAGAAGAAACACTAACCTTAATGCTTCGTTCCCAAAGGAGGGTTTCAACATTTCAGCATTCGGGGAAATAGAGGTAGATATCCCTTTGGACGCGTGATACGTGAAATCTTGACTGGAAGTTAGACTGTCAGATATCAAGCTGGACACGTGTTAGTCGGTGGAAGAACAAAAGGAGGGACGCATGGAAGTCGAGAAGCATTTCACTGACTCACGATTAGGCGTGGTCAAAGGGCAAGACCACACCAACTCACGATACACAAAATCGCGATGTGATTGTGGTCGTTGACCCAGGAGTGGTCTGGACCGTCGATCGTCCAGAAGGAGATTTCGACATTTCAGGAGTCGATGGTTCGAAGGAAATAAACTTACGTGCGAGTCATGAAATCCCAAACTCTTCGAAGAGGAAATCATGCCTTCCATTGTAGAGGATAGGTGGTGAAGATCCAGAAGCCACCGAGGTTTTGGTCACCGGGGAAATAGGAGTGAAGACTTCCCCAAAACCTCGAAAGAAAATCGTCGATTTTAATCTTGGCCATTGATTTGCAGAGGAACAGGAGTCATTGGATATGATGGCCAAACCATTTCAGGGATTTGAAATCAGGATTTGGGAGGTGAAGACTCCTCAAAAATATCAAAAAGGATAAAGTTGGGATTTGATTAGGGCCGTTGATTTGCAAGGAGATCTGGACTGTAGGATCCGGTCGTCAGGCCCTTGTAGATCATAATTTTGGGGAAATGGTGGAGCATTGTCCTCAAATTCACTGAAACACGGGGATCGCGATGTGTGTCCAGGGGTTGGCCCCAGGCTCTAGGTGGAGGGTTGTGTGAATAAAAGAGTCGAGAACAATTGTAGCCCTGGGTTTCGGGTTTCGGGGATTGGGGAACCGAGGTTCCTTGCAACAGGAATCTAGAAACATGATCTATGGTAGCACCTTTTGGTGTTAGCGTGTGGTCATGGAAAATGGCCACATGGATGGAGGCATAAGGAGGATCTAGAGCCCGTCAAGCCCATTTCAGGTTTTCGGGAAACGAGGAATCAGGGGTGGCTTGAACGCAATACCCCTGAAATCGTCAAATGAGGAAGGCGCCCTTTGGATAGACTTTGTGGTAACGAGTAGTGGTCACATGGAGGAGGATAAGGGAAGAGCTAGCCTCCGCTAGGCCCTTGTAGGAATTCAGGGATTCTATCCCTCGAGAAAAGGCAAAATTTTTATTTTTCCATAGTGGGTGTGTGACAAAATGGTATCAGAGCATGGTTACAACACTTGGCCTGCTTGGGCTCATGCACGAGTCATATGAAAATATTAGTGAAGTACTTTAAGGAAGCATATCATTCCTTTGGGAAATGATAGCCGATCCTACAGGAGTGGGATTATGCTAAAGGACACTAATCTTTAAACTAAAATAGAAATGTGAACGGATGGAAAGGTTTCGTAGCAGTAATGATTATTACTTTGATGAAGGGTTAAAATCTAGTATAAGTGTATAACCCCTCATAAATAGAGGAGTGAGTCTGGTGACCATTTCCTGAAAAGGGAGAGCATGCGCAACTCTCGGGTTTCAAGTGGACTGAGAAACAAATTTTGTTTCTGGGTACAGAAATTGCTTACAGGGTTTTTCTAATCAAGCTGATAAATGGAGCTATAGAATTATAGAGTGATTCAGTGAGAAATCATAGCAGCCTCCCTTTCTTGATGGATAGGAAAACTAATCTGCCAGAGTTCTTGTGGGAGGAGGATGATGGCCTCTATCCCTGACTATGCTGAGCAGAAGGAAAAACTCTAGATATAATGGTCAAGATTGATCTTGACCTAAGATACTCTGGATTTCTGAACTAGGATACTTGGTAAGTCATCCAAATGGTATTAGACATTATTGCTAAAGCTAAGATAAAATGGCTGACTAAATTTTGATCTTGAATGTGGTAAAGGGAGTGTTAGTACACTTCTAGAATCCCAATGGGTCAGATTGATATCCAGTGGTGGATGGTAGCTATATAGATATAACTGGAAGCTAGTTTGGTTGACTTTGTTACCTTGGGCATGGTTAGAATTGCCTGTAATGTATTTATAAGTTGGGAAATGTTCCATGGAGGTTGAGGCAAGAATTTTTCTCGCTAGATGTTATAGTATAAAAAGGAAAGTGACCCTGGGTGGTTATTTCCATAAGAGAAGGAAATGTTAGTATGAGTTATGACTGTGAGATTAGTCATGTAAGTGACTGTAAACTCTAAATAAAAGAACGCTAAGGATAAAACTAAGCTAGTATGATGAATACTTAGTTGTGTGTGTATGCTTGAGTGCATGGATCTAATACATTATGAAGCTTCTTGATATGAATCTTGATATTAATACCAGTTAGGTACTAATGATATTAAATGTGCAAGTGATGCACATGTATGATGTAAGAGTATAAGTATGCTAAAATCCCAATATGATTGCCCTGATGAGTGAAACGTGAGGCAAGCATTTCACTTGACAATATTGAGTGAATACTATGGATGCATAGCTGACTCCATTATGGGGAGTCATGAAAGTTTTGCTCCAATTAATAGCATGAGGGGAATGTATTCCATTTCCTCAAGAAATGATAGTATAAATAGATGAAAGAATACAAGAGTAAAGGTGATCTGTTTATCATGGTAAGAGGCAAATGATTACGCCTTTGAGCATCACATGAGAAGGATTGTGAATGAATCTAAATTGACTGATCTTAAAGTAAAGATGCATGTGGGATGTGAAATATACCTATGGCAGCTACATGCAGGCTTAGGATTATGAAAATGGTTAAGTACATCATAGATGTAAGTTAACAAAGATGCATGTTTATATTTCTTAAGGGGAATATTTGGTAAACAACTAAAGAGAAGTCAAGGCTAAGTCCTTCACAGATAGTGATGGACGTACAATAAGGAAGTTGCATGCTGAAGGAGTTCCTTGTGAAGAATCTGTGTAAGGACTCTGTCAAAAGAACAGAGTCACAACCTTAATGACTACTGAGAATTAAGCAGGGGGCTATAAGCTTATAAGAATCATGGATTACATTTTAAAATAAATGTGTAAGTGGAAGATTAGCAACTGGATGTTGATCATTCTGATAACCGAATGGTAATGTGCAGGATGCTCAGGTTCATGATCCACTATGAACAAAAAGCTTGTTATTAAAGCATGTTGGTGTATCCAAAAGGTTAGGGTGAGGCCTAACCAAGGATGCTCAAGGAAAGGATTAGGGGGATCCCAACAGGGAGTAAGTTGGTAAAAGGCAAGTAAAACCCATGAGTATGATTAAATGAATAAATGAGTACATTTAACTGATTAGGCTTGGTTGAAGCCATGATCAAGAAAAGGCGGCGAGGCCTTAGAGATAACTCGACTAGGCTGAAAAGTCCCTGGAAGTGTATAAAGAGTTGGAAGAAGGGGAGAGTCCTCAATTCTTTCCTCACTGAGTATTATGTTTTCCCTTGGATGAGAAAGCTAATACACCAATAAATATATATATAATAAAATAAAATAAAATAAATAAAAAGGTCTTGACACCATAAGTAACAAGGATTTTATTGTCGAAGATACAATCGAACTTTGTTTGTGTTGCACTTGTGGAAACATTTGAAGATGTTTATGAATTCAAAGGTTATGATACATGCATTTGGTTTAATATTACGACTAATGAAATTGTGTCTATGATGATGCATGTTGTTGAATTGGAGCTATTGAGGAAGACATTCGCCAATGATGGGCAACCTCAAACAGAGAATGATCAGGAGAAGGCTGCGGGTGAAAGATTGTTGACAGGGTTGTAAAAGTCCCCATAAAGCACTATTGATGAGGTAAAAATCAGAAAGAGGGTGCTAGCAGCCAAGAACCGGTGTAAAGATATTCATGCCTATGTGGCACAAGGTATGAAGGGATTTGGTAAGAACCCCTTATGAAATATTTTATTGTCTTAGTATTATGCATGAACCTTTTAAAGGTAGTTGTATGCCTTGGATACCCAAGTAAAGTATGATTCAGAAAGGAGAACCTGAATAATGGAGGTATGAATCTCTGGTAGTAAACATTGTTTGTAACCCTTGGGACAATTCATGAACTGATATGTCATGAATAGATTGACCAATCAAGGAGTTCTTAAAAACATTCATGTGAAACTTTGAGTTCAAGTATACTGATTTGGGGTCATGATAGGCCTATAGCAGGAAGCATGGTCCTGCTGTAAGAGTGAATGAAAATGAATAGGCCATGTGGTGAAGAGGTTGGTTAAATTCCAACACACCATGGCCAAGAACTTTTCATAAAGTGTGACAAACTTGAAATCAATGCAAGGATGCATTGGGTATGAATGTGGCCACAAATGTTGGTGCATTAATTAAAAATCAATTGATATCCGAATCACATTTTGAAAATTTGGTTGGCTGGAATGATGCATAGGTAAGGGATGATGTATCCTTTCACTTTGTATCCTTGAATAGATGAAATGACTGGGACTGTTAGTATACTTTATTTTCGAAAAAGGTAATGTGCACGAAAAAACTAACAATTTGTTCGGCTGTGTAAAGGATGAATTGCAGGGAGGAAAGGGTCTTGGATATGGCATTTTTGTAAGCCATAAGGAAGACCAATTGCCTACTGAGCCAAACTGCAAGGAATGGTATTTCCTTTCTGAGGAAGCGAATTTGATTATTAGTATGCACAAATTCTGAAATTGTTGTGACGATGTTGTACAGGTGCAATAAAAATGTATATGCACAGAAAATCTAACAGTTTGTTTGGCTGATTGAAGTTGAAACTGCAGGAAGAAAGAGTCTTGGATATGGCAATGTTGTGAGCCCATAAGGAAGACAGATTTCTTACTGAGCTAAATGTTATGGGGAAGAAAGTCCCATACTTTTGAATCTGATTCCATACGGAACATATCGAAAAAAATAAACGAAGAGATTGGAAAATCTGTGGGTGACGGTTTTGCAATAAAATTTTAAAAGTTAGAATTTATAATTATGTCTCGTGAATCTTGTATACCTGTGATACAGGAGAGAAGAAAAGATCTATCCAGAAAGGATATATGGAGGCTTTCAAAGCTGAAGATGATGAACATGGCTACTACTGAGCCATGAAAACCTCGTGATAAGCCATGATCGCCTGGAAATTATTGTGTTGAGGTAACACAAGTCAGAGGGATGCCTCAACAGAGCAAGTCTAAGGGATGCCTCGACTGTAAGACTCGATAGAGTCTCTAAATTTTTTTTTGTGTGAGAAAACCTTGGCAGGGAAAGATGGATCGCCCGAGGGACTGTATAGCAGTGAAGGGGATTGTTAAAGTCCTAACCCGCACATAGGTAGATCAATGTATTCGGATGTAATAAAGGTCAATATTAATAAGACCTTTCAATAAAATAGAATAAAGCGGATGTAAG
>ML777234.1:1786219-1797074 GCA_009831015.1 Picea engelmannii
ACCATAGGTAATAGATTTTAATATTATATTAATGATAATTTATACAATAAAAATGATTCTCTTTTATTTTATTGAAAATATTGTAATACTTGAATATCATGGCCAAGTTTACATATGTAATATTAGAGTAACATAAGTTTCTTGCAATGCCTTGTTTATCATTAAAGTATATTAAAACTCTTTCAAAAGTTATGTTGTTTTTAATCTTTTTGCACTCGATGCTACAAAACATTGGTTGTAGGTTTTTACTAATGTGAATCTAGATTATAAAATGTATTCAAAATATTTTGATATTAAATATCAAGGCTGTATAGTTTTAATAATGCAAGTAGATTATAAAGTATATTTAATATTGAGGATATTGAAAGAGTTCTACACAAGAAATGATGTTCTTATTAGATGAGATTCTCATATTATAAATAAAATCCATTGGATACCTTGATCTATAACACCTTGAATACCATTGCACCACTTCTCAACAAGTGAATGCATATGGTATGTTTGTTGTGTGTACAAGGAAGAATTCCCTCAATCCCTTAGACACCTTGCATTTACGAATGCCAATTTTCTCAACGAGACAATTCCTTTGATTGTTGATGCAAGGAAAATGACATGGAATGTATTTCATCCAACCACACTTCTTTGGGCATGGATGGCCCTATATTGGATTTGATTCCCATATATATGCTCCCTTAGTTATGCCCTCAAACAAAAATTTCATTCAAAAACTCAGTGATTAATATGATTATGTAATTCACGCCAAGTTTTACATTTTTCTATGTTCTTCATTTTATAACAAGAGAAGGAAATATTCATTGCCAAGAGTCATTTATATTTGGACTAAATTGACAAAACACATCTTGAAACCATCTAGTGAGACCTAATGATAATGGGTAAGTTAATCTCCCCCTATGCTTCACATGTCCTAGATATTGTCATGAGTCTTGGTCACATCTCTGTGAAAGACATGAGTGACCTACTTGTGTAGTGGCCTACTTCACACATATTGACCAAAGTTATCGAATGATTATCTTATTAATGATGTTTACATTCATATAATATAACTTCAAATTGACAACTTATTGGATTTGTGTAAGACATGAGTGACCTACTTGTGTAGTAAACTGCTCAAAAAGTAACTAGTCTCCCACTTTGTGGTCTTTTCCAATGTCTTCCACTTTGGTGGTCTTTTCCAATTGTAGAGACCTATAATTGCATCCTTTCTCAATTGTAATCTTCAAACTTCTACCTCCCTCTCTCAATATCTAGCAATTCATATTCTTATGGCCCATCTCTAAGAGATAACTTTACAATCGTTCCTCTTCTTTACACGCCAATTGAACAATCAATTCAACTTCTACATGTCATTTGATGCCCACTTCCTAATGACAATGAATTGGTTCAATAGTTATTGTCGATGCACATACACATGCTTCTTTTGATCTTGTAATCCCTTGTACATTTTTTCAATTCATTGAGGTTAATATATGCACCCTCAAAGAAACCATTAGGATTGATCTATTCCATGGTAACGTTGAGTGCTATTCTACCAAGAAACCCAATCAACTTAGTCCTCAACCATTCAACTACTCATAGACCATACTGCACGAAGAATTGACCAATAAACATTCTTTAGAACCTTTTAAGTTTTTGTTGACATGTTCTAGAAACATGCATCCATTATTTCCATTAATTATCTCAATGTGATCTTCAAGTCAATTATGCATAGTTTAGTAAATCTATCACTTCCATATTAGGTTGGTTCTCTCCTAGTGGAACTTCCCAACAAAACTTCCTACTTAGTCACACTCTGACCTAATTGACTATTTGACTTCTTACACGATTCAACACATAATAACACATCCATTCCATTGACTAGTAAGACATAAGGTTCCATTTGAAGCTCTATTTTTACTAGTTTTGTAAATACTTTATGACACTTTCCTATATCCCTTGTATTTATTCATCATTTGAGATCTTTGGTAGTATATACAAATATATTTACTTGTTTTTTAGGGATGATGATATTTACACAATTTTGTGTGTTGGTCTAATTTATTAGTATATAGTTAAACCTATAGTTATATAGTTGTGTATACTCCCTTGTCTATGATTCTTTTAGGAAAATTATCATAGTTTTAGTTAAATCTATTACTTTCTTTCATTAGGTTGAGCCTAGAGTGATTGTCCTTTTGTTTTGGTTGCATCACTCAATTCTACTTGGGAGTTAGTTCTTGTTCATGTTATTTTTTATTTTCAATACAAGATCCACCTATGGAGAGGAAAATTGTTACCTCTATAAAGTCATTGTCTAGGAATGAATCATAAAGAAAAAATGAATAGGGGCTATCACTGACATGTGTCGGAGAAAGGAAGGGTTGTATGAATGATCGATCATCTCAAGAACTATGGGTCACATTAGGCTAGGTTGCATTTATATTGGGTTCAATCCTTTGAGGTTGCACATGGAACACATTATATAAGGTGAAGTGACTAATATGACAACCCAATCTACTCTTAATTCTCCATTAGAATTTTTACTCTTGATTTGACACATTTATTAGCAAGTTATTTGAAAGATTATGATATGATGATGTGACTCCTCCAGTAGAACAAAATATTTTAATCACGGTGGCATGGGTGTTACCCGTTGAGGCATACCTACCTACCATAAATGCTCCTCGATTATATATATTAGGACTTAGTAACTTTTGGATCATTCCATTTGTAAGTTTTAGATGATTCAATTGTAGGTTTCCAACGATTCAGTGGAAGTGTTCACTCCTTGAACATTTTTTTTTTCCTTAATACACATTCAAAGTAGTAGTGAAAGAGTCCTCCAAGATTCAATAAGGCATTCTAGTAGTGTATAAACATTATTGTATTCCACCGAGCACAAGAAATGTGGAAATTAAATATCAAAATTGAGACCAAGAAGAAATAATTCATCCTAGATGAAATCATGGATCACAAAATCACACAAACTAGAGACTCGAGGACCATGTTGAAACTACAAAGCTAATAGACCATGATTGTTTGGCTGGAAAAGTGTTCCTAGAGTTACAGTCATATGTATATCAACGAATAGTCAAGACCAAAATGCTCCAATGAAGAGGGAGTTCATGTCAGCCTCTCAAGAGTTGTAGAGTTCCATGCTCATGAGTGTGATGAAGGCCCTTACCTTCAATGGCACAAGGGAAGTCCCTCACTACATCAAGCTCTTACTATCAAATCCATAGTGGCAACCTCCACATGGGTAGATCTTATCCTTTCAACTTATGAGCCATAAAGGATTTAACAGGTCCTTTCAACACAATGTTCCATAATAAGACAAGGATAAAGAAGAATAGAGAAACAATTTGTATGTCAAGTATGTTGCCAAGCTAGGCAATAAGGGTGTAGAAACAAAGGACATCAATATCCTAGTTATCGAAATGGCCATGCAAATTTTAAATTGTCTGATAATAAGAAAGCCCTATATGTGTAAGTCCAAATTGGACACCATGTCTTCTACAAATACATGCATGCAGTCCACCACACTCAACTAGTGCCAGTACTGTGTGAATGAATTTGTGTATGAGTTGTGGGATGCTCAAGCTACGAGCTACCCTTTCAAATATGGTTATATCCCGATAGCTTTCACCATTTCACATTGCATGCCCCCAGCAGGCTACAACAACATTTGTTTCGAGAGAAGGGGCTTATTGTCAACAATGTTTCCCCCCTGGAAAGTCGAAAAAGATGAGTATAACATCAACCTAAATAAAAGATGTTTCTAAGAATGGTACAACAATATGGTCATGGCCACTCAAAAGCTGGTTGCAACAACATATGTTTCGAGAGAAGGCGCTTATTGTCAACAACGTTTTCTCCCTGGAAAGTAAAAAAAGATGAGTATAACATCAACCTAAATAAAATATGTTCCTAAGAATGGTACACCAATACAGTCATGGCTTCTCAAAATCCCCAGTAGGCTGCAACAACATTTGTTTTGATAGAAGGGGCTTATTTTCAACAACGTTTTCTCCCTGGAATGTCGAAAAAGATGAGTTTAACATCAACCTAAATAAAAGATGTTTCTAAGCATGGTGCAACAATATGGTCATGGCCACGCGAGACAACATCAAAACACTTATGTACCTCTTTGATAACTACGATCTGTGATAACATTCAACATGGATACAAACTACTATTATATGACGCCCAATATTCCCATGGCTGACTAAGTTGATATTTCACCATTTCCAATCATCCTCTCAGATGATGTAATTGTAGGGAGATCTCTACTTGGCCAAGTTATGAAGAAGGAATCACTAGATGGCGTGATCTTTCTATTTCCACAAACTGATGGTCAGTCCCAGGGTTAAGGAATTGGAATGAGGATGTTGACAATAAGGTGGGTGTTCTTCATGTACCTCAATTGCCATAAGTCCTGCAGGACCAAATCTGAAATAATGTTGTTGGAAGTCCATGGAAATTTGGCCAGTATCTTACGCATATGATGTCATTACAAAAATTTTGTGGACACATCAACCATTAAGTGTGAAGCCACTTGATATTCCAAAGAGAAGCCCCCAAAACTCTACGGCATCACATTGTCTGATTGTGTAACAACAAGATCTTGTTTTTGTGCTTACAACCTTAAGAGATTATACACAAGTGGAACTTCCAATTTTAATTCTCAACTCTTCCATAGTCCCAAGTTGGTGAATAAGATTACAATTACATTTCCATATAATTGTCAATATTTACTTTCAACTTCTAAACTATAAAATTTTATTATATCATAGGTAATGGATTTTAATATTATATTAATGATCATTTATACAATAAAAATGATTCTCTTTTATTTTATTGAAAATATTGTAATACTTGAATATCATGGCCAAGTTTACATATGTAATATTAGAGTAACATTTAAGTTTCTTACAAAGTTTAGCTTAAAAAGTATCTTACAATGCCTTGTTTATCGTTAAATTATATTAAAACTCTTTCAAAAGTTATGTTGTTTTCAATCTTTTTGCACTTGATGCTACAAAACATTGGTTGTAGGTTTTTAAGAATGTGAATCTAGATTATAAAATGTATTCAAAATATTTTGATGATATTAAATATCAAGGTTGTATGGTTTTAATAATGCAAGTAGATTATAAATTATATTTAATATTGAGGATATTGAAAGAGTTCTACACATGAAATGATGTTCTTATTAGATGAGATTCTCATATTATAAATAAAATCCATTGGATACCTTGATCTATAACACCTTGAATACCATTGCACCACTTCTCAACAAGTGAATGCATATGGTATGTTTGTTGTGTGTACAATGAAGAATTCCCTCAATCCCTTAGACACCTTGCATTTATGAATGCCAATTTTCTCAAGGAGACAATTCCTTTGATTGTTGATGCAAGGAAAATGACATGGAATGTATTTCATCCAACCACACTACTTTGGGCATGGATGGCCCTATATTGGATTTGATTCCCAGATATATGCTCCCTTAGTTATGGCCTCAAACAAAAATTTCATTCAAAAACTCAATGATTAATATGATTATGTAATTCATGCCAAGTTTTGCATTTTTCTATGTTCTTCATTTTATAACAAGAGAAAGAAATATTCATTGCCAAGAGTCATTTATATTTGGACTAGGTTGACAAAACACATCTTCAAACCATCTAGTGAGACCTAATGATAAGGGGTAAGTAAATCTCCCCCTATGCTTCACATATCCTACATATTGTCATGAGTCTTGGTCACATCTCTGTGCAAGACATGAGTGACCTACTTGTGTAGTAAACTACTCAAAAAGGAACCAGTCTCCCACTTTGGTGGTCTTTTTCAATGTCTTCCACTTTGGTGGTCTTTTCCAATTGTAGAGGCCCTTTGACTAAAGGAATAGTAACATAGTTATAACGAATACTTCATTTTGGATGATAAAGTCTAATTTATAGAAATAAAAGAGTCTTAGATGGGAACTAATTATTATACTCATTTATTCCTTCATTCATATTGACCAAAGTTATTCAATGCTTATTTTATTGATGATATTTATATTCATATAATATAACTTCAAATTGACAACTTACTGGATTTGTCTTGGATATATAGGCATAATTTAAACATGGTAGGAACTATGTGAGGAAACAAGGAATTATAATGTTATGAGGGCCATGTGACCTAACACTAGTGGTATATCCACTCATAGTAGAAACATTTTCTAATGAAAACCCATATCATATGGGAGTTTTTATGTTAGAAATAACATTTTATCCCTACCTTCTAGTTAACAAAAATTCTTTATAAGTAAATTGATTTAATAGTATTTTTAATGGTATATCAATGTTTTGTAGAGTGATCTCCTCCAATCTCAAATGATTTAGCCAAGAATTGGCATATTTATGCCAACCCCCATTAAGCAATAGGTAGCAAATTTTCTTTCCTGTTAGTAGTCTCTTATGCCTGTACATTAGGTACCTAGTTTTATTCATTCTCTTAATGGGGGAATAACTAATTTTATATGAGGATAGGATATGTTACTTATGATATTAATTATAAGATTATAAATTTTAAACACTTTTGAATTTTCTCACTATTTCTCCATGATTGTATAGAAATTCTACAACCCAAATCTTCAAATCCATATATATAATATAACAAGATTGATGAGTGTCTCAAAAGGGGTTTATTTTTTTCCCAGAGCCAAAATTCATACGATTTACAATTGTTTTCAAGGTAAAAATAGGTTTTGGACATGGAGGGATATGATGTTAGGTTTAATAATAAAAAACAAATAAACTTGAAACTATATCAAGCAAGGGAGTTAGGGAGTTTATAGTAAAGAGATTATTGTGAAAAGTTTGTGGATTTATCTTTTGTCACTTATCCCTTTAGTTATCAGTCCATGCCTGAGCAGTCGGCCAGGAGCCGAATCGACGGTCGTCACTTCGGTGTTTAAATACCTATAGATTCAAATGTTCTGATTTTTTGTGCATGGATGATGAGTGAAGGATAAGAATCTACCATGCTATCTATGGACCCCTTATCTTTTAGTTGATTGATTCATGGTTGAATGTTTAGTCATTGTGTCTTCTTCTTTGATGTGGATTGTGAATGATAAACCTCTTAGTATAAAAACAGTCCCTTTACAAACCCAACTTTGATTTCAATGAGTTCTATGTGTGGAGTCTATTGATTATTGTGAAAATTTTGTGGTTTTATCTTTTTTCACTTATCCCTGGCTAAATGACCAGTCTTTGCACCTTCTAATGAGCGAGTACCTATGTGGCTTGATCGTTTAAAACTTTGATTTACCTCTGCGTTTTTAATTCCTTGAACTTGTGTACATCTATGGATTTTTATTGATAAATTTTTCATTGTGGATAGATATTGAGGAGTGATTTCAACACGAGATTATCCAAACATTCCTTGCAAACAATCTAGGCATTCTCAAGAAGGAAGAACAGAGACTCCTTCTTCAACTGAGACTCCGAGTGAGCACCAACAATCTCGTCAGAGGCGATTTTCAAACGAGTCTGTAAATAGATCAACTACAGAACCTGCTCAAACCAGTGTCATGGATGCAGCCTTCTTAGATAGATTGTGCATCAATACTCCTACACTTGAGAATGTAGGGAATAGCTCTGGACAAGAGAATATTTCTGGTAAGTTTCTTAAATTTTGTTTATTCTTGTTGAATTTTGTTGTATTTAAATTTATGTGAGGTTAAATCTTGAAGTTACTTTCAAATGTGTGTGTAGGCAATCAATTTAGAGCAAGGGGTGACAATGAAAGTGGTTGTCACAAATATTCAAATGTCGGTGCAGAGGGTGAAGGTGGATTTAGGAGGCCGCGTTATGAAGAACCAGAAGATTACATGCCAACATCCACCTATCCTTTAGATGTTGGTGATGAACTTCCCTAGAAAGGGAATGCTGTAACAATGACACTTGAACGATTCTCAGGTGTTAAAAATAGGTTGGAAAATGATTTGGCGGTCTTGGAACTCCCTCAGGAGAGCAAACAAAGTTTGCAAATTGTTTTGCATTCACTGGAAAACTTTATGGATGCATATCAGAAGATGGGGCCAACCACTGACAATTTTTTTGATTTAACGAGGCGGAGAAAGTCATAGGTGATGGGTCTGGATAAATAGGAGACAGTAAAAAATAGATTTCAAAAGAAGACGCCATCTCTATGTTCAATTTCAAAGAGGGCCCAAAGAAAAAAATGTTGAAGGTGCAATATTTTAAGCACCCTGACTTTGCTGGATATATGTATAACAGATTTTTGGTGGCATATGGGAAATTGTCGTGGAATGATGAGGTTGCACACTATTTTGCAAGACACTTTTTTGTGGAGTTTTTCTTGCACATGCACCCGGATTATACTAGTCTACTGTCCAAATATTACTAGACTGGTAAGGGATGTACATATGATCGTAAAGGGGCATATCGAAGTATCTCGCCCAACAGAGGCATTTGCATCACTTTCAGAGTTCCAGGCTACATCAGAAGTTGGCAAAGAGGCCAGGACTACAATCAGGAAAAATTTGGAAGCTATGTTTTATGGTGTTGATGTTGGCATGAAGCATCAGAGAACAGAAGCCAATTCCTGGGCCACATTTGTTGATAAAACAGATGCAGACTTAGATGCAATGTCAGTGGAAGAAGCTTTTGAGTATGAAAAAATTTGTCGGTATGGTTGGAAGAAGGTCATTCAAAATGATGACCTGAATCGCAGATTGGTATGTGATCTATTTAAGAAAATTTTGATGCATTTTATGGTAGTTTACTTTGAGTTCTAGATTTAGATATCCTTTTCTTTATAGAAATAATCGAGTTCTTCTTGCCATTAATTGCAGTTTGGAGATATGTTAAATGAATCTCTAGTCAGTAGGGGACTTGATTCAATAAGTTTGAATTTGGATGGATTGAATCGGTTATGTTTTTTCTAATAGTTGTGCAATATCCACTCTTTTGAATAAGAGATCAACAACATTTATAATTTTGTATAATTGTGAACAGATTGAATCTTAGATTTAGTTCTTAGTTGTGTTGTTCATAGCTCTCTATTACATCTATTCCATCTCCTGATACTTGGGTTGGCTTGTCTCAATTCTCAATGGGAGATTTTGAAGAGGGTGGGAGTTCACAGGTATCATTTAATGTCTTAAAATCATTTAAATTTAATGTGTTATATAATCATTTGAATATAATTTTTTAAACTTTCAAATTTAAAATGTGTTATGTAGGCTAATGTGGAGAAGAGAGTACCTGAGAGTGTGCTCGGAAGGGAGATTGGGATTGAGGAAGCACCCAAATTAGTAAATGATGTGTCCATTCAGGATGATTCATAAATTTATGTTCTTTACTTTTATCAAATTTTTGCTTTGTCAAATTTATAGTTTAGCATTTCCTCAATTATTTTGAATTATATAGAACCCCTAGATAAGTTTGTCGTTGTATTAAATGGTGTACATTGAAACTTATATAAGATTAGATCATGATGAAGACCTAATTTTTAACTTGAATATGTTTGAATATTTGAGAATAGATTCTATTCCACATCAGAAAAGAGAAAGTTTATAAATTTTCCTCGATTGCATTCCTTGCTTTCTTGTCTAAGAATGACGTAGTATTATATGAGAACATCTATTCCACTAAAGAAAGAGAAGATAAATATTTTTCGGAAGAATGGTTTTTAAAATGGAGATTTGTGAACTTTTTTAGATAATAAGTAGTTTTTTGGAAGAATTGCTTAATATGGAGATTTATGAGTCCTTTAGTTTGATTATATGACCACTGTAGAAGAAGAAGAGAAGTATTTAACTGCTGAAGATATTAGTATTTTATTGTTGTGTAAATATGATCAAATAACAACTCCTAGGATGAGAATTACATCTAAGGATTTGAGACTTTTTCCACAAGGAGAATTTCCTGAAGGATTTTGGACTTTATCCACAAGGAGATAAGTATTTCTTTGGAATAATGACTTAATACATGGAGATTTGTGAATTATCTTCATACACAGTTCTATATTTATTTTCAGATTATTATCTAACTCTAACTCACAATCTATTTTACTAAGAACACAATAACATCACTTGGGATGAGAATTTCACCTGAAGGATTTGAGACCTTATCCACAAGGAGAATTTCACCTCAAGGATTTGGGACCTTATCCACAAGGAGAATTTCACCTCAATGATTTGAGACGTTATCTACAAGAAGATAAGTATTTCATTGGAAGAATGATTTAATATGGAGTTTTGTGAACTTTCTTCATACACAGTGAACTATATTTATTTTTAGATTATTATATAACTCTAATTCATTTTTTTTTTACCAAGAACATAATTTTTCTTTTTAAATATTTTTAAGATTTTAGATAAGATTTACAAATTATTTAAATCACGTACTCTTAATTGGAGAGTAACTAGATCTTAAATATGTTTAACTATGGTTGGTTATGTTATTATTACTTATTGTTTATTTAATATTTAGTTACAATATATATGCTAATATGTGTTATTTGTTTTTTTATTATGTTTTTTATTTTTACAGATCTGTTTAAATTATATTTGGTGGAAAATATGTTTACAATATATTTTGTGGGAAAGAGTATGTTGGAGAATGACAGTTAACTCTTTTGGTATGTATGTGAATTTTATTTAATTACAATTTTTGAATTCTGTATTATTTCACTTGTTTGAATTGTAAATTTTTTATTTTTGAAATCTGTTTTTTTGCAGGTTTGAATTTCATGTATGAAGTGATCTATCTTAAAGCGATGGCTTAGCATCCAGAATTTTGGAGTTAAATGTCTTTTCTTTTGTTATCATCCTAAA
>ML777234.1:1808473-1877455 GCA_009831015.1 Picea engelmannii
ATCAATGTTGATAGATTCTCCTGCATATTTCAATTTAAAGTTTATATTAAAAAACACAACACGAACATAAATTCACTAAATTATATATATTTGAGTGTTCATCTTGTATTATCTAAATTTATGTACATATCTATAGGTGATTCGTCTTCTGCTTCAATTTCGGTTTCAAAGTCTTCTGCTTCAATTTTAGTTTCAATGTCTTCTTCGACATTATGAGACAAATCTATTTATGTAAATTTTGAAAAACATCAATTTGTAATTACAATCAATTATATTAAATTTACAATATTTTAAATTTGAATTCTATACTTTGAATTATGTACTTTCTGAATACAGTCCCAATGTGTGCCGTGTGCTCGATCATCATATGTGCATGCATACCTAGTTGAACTTCTTCTTTTCGAAAATCTCTATTGACATTATCATCGTTTGTTTCTTGAATATTTGCACGTTCTTATTTCTTTCTCTGATAAAGCTCTTTCCTTTGCTCGATTTGGCGAGTATCATCTCAAGTGCGATCATATTTTCTCTTGCGCAAACTTTTGTTTCCCATGAATTTTATAGTTATCTATAAAATATATGTTCAACAAAGACTTCACCTTGAAAAAATGCTCAACATTTATCTTTCAACATATAAATTGTTATTCCAATAAAAACTTGAACAAACATCAGTTACCTTATTCAACAAAAACCAAAAATATGATTCAAAACTTTGTTTAAGTTCTCTAGAAAACCACCATGTATCGATGTTGATCCTTCGATTAAGCCTATGGAATAGAGGGAAGAAATAAAGAAAGAAAAGAATACAACTGCAATCAGTAATATAAATGCTTTGAAATCCCTATCCCCGAGCTTATATCTGTCTGTCCATCTGATGAATTGTGTTAAATGTGTTTGGCCGAAAGCCTATTTATACAATTTGGCATGAAATGAAATGATACGATGTGTCTTTTCATTTTTTTTCGACGGACGAAATTCTCTCGACAACCTTTCGACCAAAAGAATGTTTTTTCGGCCAAAAACCTTGGAAACCGTTCAGTTTTGACAGTTTCCGTTAGATTTTAGTCTTTCGGCCGAAATATTAGTTTTTTGGCTGAAAAATTATTTCGGCCGAAAAAAGGAAATTGGGACTAAAAACCAAAACCAGAGAATTTCCCCAAGGTTAACTAAACTTTGGAGGTTGCGGTCTCCTGCAAATACTGATAATTTGATTTCGAAAATGACACCAGCATTTCAAAAATTGAATCTACTTTCAATTCTTATAATTTGTTTTCAGTTTCTTTATTTTTATTTAATTTTATTTAGTTTTAAAAAAAAACACTACATAATATTTTCAGCAGACATTATGATTCACTAAATTGAAATATTGGTATCTCTAAAAATATACAACGAAAAAATTTGAAAAAAATATATTCATAATCCTTAAACTGTTCTTTTCAAAATGGTATATTTAAATTTTAGTTTTAAGCAAAAATTAAGATAGATACAAGGTGTAGAAAAACATGTGTTTAAAATCTGCAACGTTTTCAGCTTGGTCAACTTAAAAAATTCTAGAAATTATAATATTCATCCGTTAGATTCAAAATTATAGTCATAATAAAATAGAGTCTCTATAGATTGTTGCAGTATATTTCATTTCTTAAAAACATGAATTTAATAATAGATACATTGTTGTAGAAAAAAGTAACTCATTATCATTCCTTTCATGTTTAAGGAACATATTGTTAAACAATTGTCAAATTGACGTATCAAATCATGATAAAACAAATTTGAAAAATAGTCATTGGGAAGCCAACACAATTCTTCACAAGTTTTGTTTTTACTTTAAAGTGAAATTCTAAATAAAAAAAATACTTTTGTATGCCAGAAGTTGAAGAACTTGTGAAAATACAGTTTTTTTTCTCATAAAACAAGCAAAAGTGTAACCCATCTTCATGATATCACCTAGTAACTGGAAATGATGGCATAGGAGGGGAGTATTAGCTCACAAACGACCTTGGACCTTCCTTTTTTGTGTGATATTGATCAAATTAATTCAAAATTATTTCGAGCAACAACATGTGATAAGGATCCATGGTAATACCAACTATTGTTTGATTCCCATGTCTTAATGCAGGTGGGAGTCAATATTCTAACTAATTATTGTTTGGATTTAGAGTTTTGTGTTCTCAAAGAGAAATTCTCTTAATGTAAACCTCTAATTTCAAAAAGGATGGCTGACATATATATGGTAGGAAGACACGATGCCATATATAGAAAATTGTGGTGAAAATCTAAAATAAATATACATAGTATACAACGTGTGTGTATTTATTGGTGATTGTTAGTGGCAGTTGAGGGAAATTCCTCTCATTCCAGATAGTTGAGGTCTCTTTAAACATGAGACAGTGCACAGTCACAGGTACAACCCACATCCAAAAAAAGACAAATCAACAAAAATCCCTAGGAATAATGGTATTATTAGTCCGTGCTAAAGAAGGACTATAGCAATGAGTTTGTTGTTGATTTGACATTAATTTGCTTTACATTTTAAATTTGTTTGTAAAATGTAATGTTTAACTTAAGAAAATAAATATATATTTTTTGATATAGTAAAAATATTTATTTTTCTCATCTCTAATTGGTTAATATATTTCAATTCTTATTGTTGCCTTCACGTATTTCAATATTTAAAATTAATAGCATAATCAATAACATATTTTAATTGGTTGTACAACATATATAGCACTTATTACACCACCACAATAAAATATTTTTTAAAATTTACATTTCCCAATGATGTTGATGTTTTGTTTTGGATGTGTAATGTCATAACATATTAAAATATTACATAAATCAAAATATATAATATAATATTATATAAATTACAATATATATTATATATTTTATAATATATATGTTAACACATAAAATATTATAAAATATTATATATTAAAATGTATATTATGTTTTATAATATATATGTTAAGATAGTAAAATATTATATATATTAAAATATATATTATAAAATGTGAAATGTTTATTTTTATTTTTTATTTTTTAAATAAAATTTGCGTTTAGCTTGCTTAGCTTAATTAGAAGGAAATTCAGGTTAATCCCAAAACTATATGGCAGCTACATTAAAGTAAAATCATGGTAAGATATTTTTTCCAGTACCAGTTATGACAAATCTATAAACTATGTGTCATCATGGAGCAATAAGGCTTTCTCCATCCCTTGTGAGTTTATGTCGAATTCTTTTAAGAAGATGATTTCTTTTAAGATTATGAAACTAGCTCATTTGTTAGCATATTATTCATGTTTCAAATTAATCATCATCATCAATAATTATAGGGTGTTAACTATCATCTTCATTTCCAAATTTTCAACCTATCAGATCTTGCAGAGGAGCAGGGGAGTTACGGTAAACCTATTTTCAAGTTTTAAGTTTAGGAGAAATTGGACCGTAGGATCTGGGTCGACAAGGACTATTGGATCACTTGCGAAATTTCATTTCGTGGATTCGTGAGTTGAAGGGTTAAAACCCTTTCCTCAAGATTCACGAGGCCACGAAAGGTGAAGTCCCGAAGGGGTGAAAGAATTTGTGTGAGCCAGTTATTGCTGAAGTGCATCATAACTTGGTATTTTGGGGTTTCATAGGTTGAATAATCGAAAGCTTAGCATCAGGATTCACGAAGTTGTGAAGTCCGAAACTCCAAAAAGGTGGGAAGTTCCGTTGTGGGACCCATGTTGACGACGTGTCAAAATTTCGGCATTTTGGCATATCGGCGGATAGGAGGTCAAGACTTTTGTCCCAAAAGTCCCGCAGGGGAAAAATAATCTAAGTCATCCATTTGCGAGAGGATGCATGTCGCGGAATCATCCATTTCAGAGATTCAGCCACCGGGACTCACAGAGGCGAGCATCTTGACTTCATGAGTAGCAAAGTCCCGAGGAAATCTGAGTCATTCGTCTGAGAGAAGACATGTGTCGCGAGATTTCCCATATCGAGGATTCAAACATTGGGAGTCATAGAGGGAAGTCTTTCGACCTCACGAGTGACGAAGTCGTGAGAGGATCAAGACCATCCATCTGGGGAGGATAGGTGGAAGAGATCAAGGAACCTCGTGAACTCGGAGGTTCGCAAGGTAAGAGCCCAAAGGTTGGGTGTTCCAATTCGTGAGTGGCGAAGTCACGAGGATCAGAGACAGTCGTTGGATCCGGAGAATGGGAGGACCATTGGATCAAGAACCCCATCGCCTATCGCGCGTTTGGGGGTTCGGAGGTTGAAAGGAGTCGTTTTCGACTCCACGAGTAGTGAAGTGCCGAGAGCCGGGCACGAGAGAACATGTGGTAGAACTTTAAGGTGGGGCCCGTGTGATTGACAGGTGGGCCCACATGAGAGCTCAAACCTTTGACTTGTGAAGTCGCGAGTAGTGAGAACGCGAGAGGCAAAATAAATATCTCTTCTCGGGGGTTCGTGAAGGGAAGGTGCCAAGATTCGACACTACAACTCACGAAGTGGCGAGTTGCGAGAAGTGTGAAAGGAAGGTCAACCTTTGCTGACTTTCAAGTCTCGGAGTATCGCACAAGGAAGGAACGAGAGTCCAACCTTTGAACTCACGAAGCGGCGAGTAGCGAGAGGAGCTAGCATTAAGCTTAGCCAGTGGTCATGCGAGGAAGGCGCTGACAGAGGAAGAATTAGGAGTTTTGACTCGTGAACTCGCGAGATCGCGAGTTGCGACAAGTACCTTTTGGGGTTAAGCCTTGGTCATAGTGTTGTGGTCGCTCGGAGAGGGTGAAGCTCGTGCTCAATGCTGCTCACACAGGGAGGCTTCCGAAAGGACCTGTGGATTGATTGGAAGGAGAATCTAGTTGGGAATCAAAAGAAGTCGTTTTGGCTCATAAAAGAAACTGATCGATCCTTAAGATTGGGAGGTTGTGTAGAGACTTTGTCGAGGCAGAGGTGGCATCTGCAACCTGTGCTAGCCTCATAGGGTTGCGTGGATTATGTCCCTCGATAAAAGGTGAAAAATCTACTACGCCGTAGCAGGTTTGTGACAAATTGGTATCAGAGCATGGTTACAACACTCAGCCTGCTTGGGCTCATTAACGGGTTGCATAGAAGCTCCGTTCGAAACACTCTTAAAAAGAGTAACCCCCTATCTTAATCTTCCTAATCAAAAGATAAAGTTAAGAATTAAAAAACCCTATTGTGTGTGTATACATGTAAAAATATGAATTATGTACTGGTTATAAATGAATATAAATATTGACTAACAACTAGTGTTTTTCCTTTTGCACACAAGCAGAAGATCAACCGCGGGAAATTATCAATGCATAGTATGGTGACTCACCAAGAAGTGGGAGAAGGCTCCCACAATAGAGACGAAGAGTCTAACAAAAGGAGGGCAGCAGGGACCCCTTCAGGTCTAGCCAATACTGTGAGGAGCCTCATGGTCGAATTACAAAGCTGTAAGGCCGACAATGAAAGGATGATGAAAGAATAAGAAAAGAAAATAGAAATTAATGCAGTTTTACTGCAAAGTTTATCCGATCTACAAAGACAAATGCAGCATGAACCTGAAACTCAGAAACATGGTCATATCAGTGGTCACACTGAGAGGAGCACCTCAAAAAAGGTCCACCCTAGAGGTAAAGGACAAGCATCATATGATTCCCCTGAAGGAAGCTGGTGATTCAGAGGGCTCTTTTAGCAGCATAACCAGTTCCTATCCCCAAAGGAAACAAAAGAAGAAAAATTCTTCCAAAGGTCGTAAATTCAAAGAATTCAGAAAAGCCAAACCACCCTCCTTCGACGGTGAAATAACGAAGGGAGAGGAAGCAGAGGCCTGGCTACTTGGACTAAAGAAGTATTTCAGAGTCCATGACTTTTCAGAAAATATGAAGGCCTGAGTGGCCACCTTCAACTTGAACAGAAAGGCTTCCATTTGGTGGGAAGACCTTAAGAATGTGAAAGGGGTTCGCGAAGAGGACCTATCTTGGGAACGATTTGAGAAATATTTCGGCGAAAAGACTAAAGAGTTTTATGAACTCAAACTGGGACAACTCACTATAGAAGAATATGTCAACAAATTCCTCGATTTGTTGAGGTATGTACCCTATATCAAGGCGGAAAAGGCAAAGGTGAAACGCTTCATCAATGGACTACCTAAGGACTATCAGAATAAAATTGAATTTGATGAGCCAAAGACTCTAGAAGGCACTATTCGAAAGGAAACCTATTGTCATGAACAGTTTGGGCATCGGGCAGAACCTCGTGAAGGATGGAAACATAAGAATAGTTCAAGATTTTAGAAAAGGGGAATTAAATCCCCAGGATTTAAGAACTATAAGAAGAACCCAAGAATGAGCTTCCCAGCCTGGAGTATGCACCGGCAAAATTTTCCCTCCTTGAGCAGAAATAAAACTTCTGGACCGATATCAATGAAGACTGATAACCCAAAGAGAGAACCTTTGAAATGTTGGGGTTGTGGGGAAGAACATCTATTGAGAGACTTTCCACACCGACAACAGAATAGTCGGAGGATTTATAACATCCAAGAAGCTACTACCATCAATGATGTGACCAGGAGTGTGCCACAAATTTATGCAGCCTTGTATAATAACCAAGCCGACCACCAAGCTTCAGTAGTGGAAATAGAGGGTATGATTTCCAACCATCTAGTGTTTGTTTTAATTGACCCTGGTTTAAATTTGAGTTATATATCCCCTAAAGCTATTGATAAGTGTAAACTACAGCCACAAAAACATACCAAGCCATGGTTGGTACAGTTAGCCACTGGCACCAAAAGGAGGATAGTAGAGGTCATACCAGCCTGCCAATTAATGTTGGGTGAATTCCCCACCCAAACAACCCTTAACTTATTACCCCTGGGATCGTATGATCTACTGATTGGTATGGACTGGCTAGCTGCCCATAAAGCCAGATTGGACTGTTACCATAAAACCTTAGAATGTGTAAGTAAAGAAGGGAAAAAGATAACCCTTCAAGGGATCTGAAAACTTGTCTCAGTGAGACAAATATCATCTTTGCAAATGATAAAGTATTGCCGAAAGGGATGTCCCCTATATGTAATAAAGGTGTTGAAAACAATCGAAGGTGACAAACCAAGCCTTGACGATCACCCTATCCTGAGAGAATACAGAGATGTGTTTCCGGAAGAGGTACCGAGTTTACCTCTGAGAAGGGACATAGACTTCTCGATAGAACTTGCACCGGGAGCGGTGCCAATGTCTAGGACACCCTACCGGATGAGCACACCCAAGTTAGTTGAACTCGAGTTGCAATTAAAATAAATGATGGATAAGAGCTATATTCGACCTAGCATGTCTCCATGGGGGGCACTAGTCCTGTTCGTGAAAAAGAAGGACGGTACCCTTAGATTGTGTATAGATTATAGGCAACTCAATAAGGTAACTATAAAGAAAAAGTACCCCTTGCCCAGGATCGATGACCTGTTTGATCAATTGGGGGGTGCGTCTATTTTCTCAAAGATTGATTTGAGGTCGGGATACCATCAAGTCCAAATCAAGGGTGAAGACATCCATAAAAATGCCTTCCGAAGGGGGTATGGTCACTATGAGTTTGTGGTGGTGCCATTTGGGTTGACCAATTCCCCTGCCACTTTTATGAGCTTAATGAACAATGTACTCAGCAAATTCCTAGACAAATTTGTGCTTGTTTTTATTGATGATATATTAATTTAATCCAAGAATAGAAAAGAGCATGAAGAGAATCTTAGACTTGTGGTACAAGTGCTAAGAGAACATCAGATCTATGCCAAATTCAACAAATGTGAATTCTTCTAGAAGCAAATACATTACTTAGGCCATGTTCTCTCTGAAGAAGGAGTAGCGGTAGACCCTGACAAAATCAGGTCTATTATGGAATGGCCTACCCCAAAGGATGTTTCGGATGTCAGATCCTTTATGGGATTAGCAGGATACTATAGGAGATTTATAAAAGGATTCTCCAAGATTGGTTGTCTAATCACTGCCCTCCAGAAGAAGGGGACAAAATTCTTGTGGACACAGAAGTGTGAAGAAAGATTTCAAACCCTGAAGCATCTACTGACCCATGCACCCATGCTGAAATTCGTCGATCGATAAGCTGACTTCCTTGTGTGCACAGATGTATGTAAGGAAGGGCTCGGAGGAGTTCTTATGCAGGAAGGAAGTGTGATCTTCTATGAATCCCAAAAATTGAACGAGCATGAAGTCAACTATGTGACCCATGATCTAGAGCTAGCTTCCATAGTGCATGCCTTGAAAATGTGGAGGCATTACCTCTCGAGAAGAAAATTTGTACTTATGACAGATCACTGTGGATTGCGATACCTATTTGATCAACCAAAGCTCAATGCTAGACAAGCTAGGTGGATGGCCCTCCTTAGAAAGTTTGATTTATAGATCAAACACATTAAAGGAAAGGAAAATAGGGTGGCCGATGCCCTTAGCAGAAGTATGAAAACAATTCACCTGGCAGTGGTGAGCACTTGCGAGACAGATGTCAAGGAAAGAATAAAAAATGCACAAGAAACAAATCCCTTTGTCCAGACCGTGACCATGTACCTACAACGAGAACCCATCGTAGTAAAATATGAAGGCTACCAGATGACTGAAGGAGGTATGCTCACTTACAGGAGTAGATTTTATATTCCAGATTGTGACAACTTGAAGAGGTTCATATTGGATGAACTACATAAAAGAACCTACTTTGGTCATCCAGGATACCAGAAGATGATCACGACCACTATGAGACAATTCTATTGGCCTGGAATGAAGAAAGACATAGCCGAGTACTTAGCCAAATGCATAGAGTGCCAACAGGTTAAAGCAGAACATCGACACCCAATAGGATTATTGCAACCTTTACCAATCCCAGAATGGAAATGGGAAACCATCTCCATGGATTTCATCACTGGATTACCAACCTCAAACAAACAGAATGACACCATTATGGTGGTGGTGGATAAATTGAGCAAGTCTGCTCACTTCATCCTCATCAAGTCGACTTGCAAGGAAATAGACATCGCTCAGGTATTCATGAAGGAGATATTCAGACTGCATGGTATGCCGAAAGAGATCGTGTCTGACAGAGACACAAAATTTACTTCTAACTTTTGGAAATCACTGATGGTTGGCTTAGAGACCAAATTGTTGTTTAGCACCGCCTATCACCCTCAAACCGACAGAAAAGCAGAACGAGTGAACCAAATACTTGAAGACATGCTAAGAATGCATGTAATGCATCAACCCAGGAAGTGGGAAGACTACCTGCCACTGGTAGAATTCACCTACAACAACGGCTACCAAACATCCTTGAAGATGAGCCCCTTCGAAGCCCTCTATGGTAGACCGTGTAACACTCCAGTTAGCTGGAGTAATCCCGTAAATAGGATTTATTTTGGACCTGACATGTTGAAAGAAATGGAATAGTAGGTGACTCAAATAAAACAAAACCTAAAGGTTGCCCAGAACCGACAGAAAAGTTATGCCGACCAAAAGAGAACTCCAAGAGAGTTCAAAATGGGAGACCATGTATATCTCAGAGTTAGACCCCAGAAGAGTTCTCTGAAAATGGGAGCTTGTGCCAAGTTGGCACCTCGTTATTGTGGACCCAATGAGGTTCTAGATAGAGTGGGACCTGTAGCGTATAGGCTAGCACTTTCTCCCATAGTCAAAGCACTTAATGTTTTCCATGTCTCATTATTGAAGAAATATGTACATGATGCTAACCATATAATTGATTGGTTTGTGATTCAGGTGGAACCGGAGGGACAATTTCTACCAGAACCTCAGTGCATACTGGACAGAAAGGAAACCCCACTCTGGAACCAAACCATTGCACAAGTCAAGGTGCAGTGGAAACATTTTGGCCCAGATGAGGCTACATGGGAAAAGGAGGATGCCATGAAACGAGAATATCCGATTTTGTTTACACCTGTACATGCATTTCATGTTGATAGATAAGAACATCGAGGACAATGTTCCTTTAAGGGGGGGGGAATTGTAACACCCTGTTTCCCCTAGTCTGTAAAGATAACTATACTAGCCAAGAACTGTGGCAAACTCAAAAATGTGAATGTGTGATGTGAATGGACCTTGTGGAAAAGGTCGATGAATGTAAATAATAAAATAAATATATATTGCAGGACTGCTGAGAGGGGATATGTTGAAAAAGAGACCACGATGACTAAAGAAAGGTGGTGGGAGGCACCTGGGATGGTGGCGTTAACTTCCACCGAGACCAATACTATATTTGGACTTCACTGGCCTGGAGAACCAAGAGCGGCTCGCTGGCCCCGAATTAAATGACTCGTCGAGATTGGTAGGTAAAGGGATCCTCATGAGTAATGAGGGATGGGGGTGAACTACCCATCCATAGAGTCCTCAGACCTGACCACTGGGAGGAAAACCATGCCACACGCAACCTCGCCGAGCAGAGAAAAGGCAGGAAGTGTGGGCGATCACGGGCAGACGCGAGGGAAAGAGGAAGAGGAACTATGGAAAAACACAGAGTGAATGATAGTAGAGAAGAAGGAGAGTAACCTTTATTCTCGGTCACTAGAAAATAGAGACGCAGTCTTGTAGCATCATGGTCTCAGCTCGGGGGTGGCTAGTGGTAAATCTGTTGGGAGTCACTGAGCCTACAGTTGGGTGGAAATGAGCACCCCTCTCAGCAGTCGCAACTACATCTGGTGTTATTTCTGATAAGTGTTTTTACATCCTGCATCTTGAAATTTATATGCTGACATGTATGCTCATAGTCTGTGTAGTTTTATGAATGGTTTGCGTATAAGACTGCATGTGTAGTGTTTTGATTTAGAAATGGTGGTTGCACGCTTATAATGGAAAGACTACGTATGTATTATGTTTTATAAATCTCTATTTATACACATATTGAAGTAATTCAAACTTCAATTCTGTTCTCGGGAAATCGATACCCTTATCCGTCTCAGGTAATACCCTGGATAGATCTCCCGATAGAGACACCCTTCTTAGAAAGCTCACCAAGAACATGGAAAAAGGATTTGAAGGCGCAAGTCTTAGTAACCCTGTACGAGGAAGAATGATCCTCTTGAAATCCAGAAATAGCAGCGAAGGAATACCATGTTCGCTTCGCAAGAGTTGTCAAGGAGGCATTGGATGGTCGAAATTCTCCGTGGAGAATTCGCAAAGTCCCGAGAGCTGTCAGATCTTGCAGAGGAGCAGGGGAGTTACAGTAAGGCTATTTTCAAGTTTTAAGTTCGGGAGAAATTGGACCGTAGGATCTGGGTCAACAAGGACTGTTGGATCACTCGCAAAATCTCATTTCATGGATTCACGAGTTGAAGGGTTAAAACCCTTGCCTCAAGATTCGCGAGGCCGCGAAAGGCGAAGTCCCGAAGGGGCGAAAGAATTTGTGTGAGCTAGTTATTGGTGAAGTGCATTAGAACTTGGTATTTCGAGGTTTCATGGGTTGAAGAACCGAAAGCTTAGCATCAAGATTTTCGAAGTCGCGAAGTCCAAAACTCCAAAAAGGTGGGAAGTTCTGTTGTAGGACCTACGTTGACGACGTGTCGAAATTTTGGCATTTCAGCATATCGGCGGATAGGAGGTCGAGACTTTTGTCCTGAAAGTCCCGAAGGGGAAAAAGAATCTGAGCTGTCCATCTGTGGGAGGACTCCTATCGCAGAATCATCCATTTCAGATATTTGGGCATCGGGACTCACAGAGGTGAGCATCTTGACTTTGCGAGTAGCGAAGTCCTGAGGAAATCTAAGCCGTTCATCTGAGAGCGGATGTGTGTCACGAGATCGCCCATATCAGGGATTTAGACATCGGGAGTCATAGAGGGAAGTCTTTTGACCCTGCGAGCGGTGAAGTCGCGAGAGGATTAGGACCGTCCATTTGGGGAGGACAGGTGGCAGAGATCAAGGAATCTCGTGAACTCGGAGGTTCGCAAGGTAAGAGCCCAAAGGTTGGGTGCTCCAAGTTGCGAGTGGCGAAGTCGTGAGGAGTGGAGACAGCCGTTAGGTCCAGAGAACGGGAGGACCGTTGGATCAGCAACCCCATATCCTATCGTGTGTTTGGGGGTTCGAAGGGTAAAAGGAGTCGTTTTCGACTCCACGAGTAGCAAAGTGCCGAGATCCGGGCATGAGAGAACCCGTGGCAGAACTTTAAGGTGGGGACCGTGTGATTGACAGGTGGACACGCGTCGCCTGGAGAAGGTAGTCAATGGTCCGTTGACTTCTCACGTCTCAGGGACTCGTGGGATAAGAGCATGAGAGCTCAACCCTTTGACTTGTGAAGTCGTGAGTAGCGAGAACACGAGAGGGAAAATAAATATCGCTTCTCGAGGGTTCGTGAAGGGAAGGTGCCAAGATTCAACACTACAACTCGCGAAGTGGTGAGTTGCGAGAAGTGTGAAAGGAAGGTCAACCTTCGTTGATTTTCAAGTCTCAGAGGATCACACGAGGAAGGAACGAGATTCCAACCTTTGAACTCACGAAGCAGCGAGTAGCGAGAGGAGCTATCATTAATCTTAGCCGGTGATCACGCGAGGAAGGCACTAACAAAGGAAGAGTCAGGAGCTTCGACTCACAAACTCGCAAGATCGCGAGTTGCGACAAGTACCTTTTGGGGTTAGGCCTTGGTCATAGCGTTGTGGTCGCTGAGAGAGGGTGGAGCTCATGCCTAGTGCTGCTTGCATAGGGAGGCTTCCGAAAGTACCTGTGGATCGATTGGAAGGAGAATCCAGCTGGGAATCAAAAGAAGTCGTTTCGGCTCATAAAAGAAACTGATCGATCCTTAAGATCGGGAGGTTGCGCAAAGACTCTATCAAGGCAGAGGTGGAGCCTGCAGTCTGTGCTAAGCCCCGTAGGGTTGCGAGGATTCTGTCCCTCGAGAAAAGGTGAAAAATATACTACGTCGCAGTGGGTTTGTTACAACTGGCTGTTTGGAAATGTGGGAAATCAAAGAATCTAAGGAAAAGGAAGAATTTTTGGGAGGCTAGGTACCATTTCTTGACTAGAAGGCCTTTGATTGCAATGTACTCCAGAAGACTAAATGATTGTTCACTAAAATGAGGGCAGGGAAGGAAATGTAAGGAAAAAAAAAGAACACATGTGCAATGCAAGGCAGGGTTTGAATAAATGTTACATCCATCCATCCCTGCATGGAATGCTACAATTGTCGTACATGATATAATATTGGTAGTTTTCAATTGGTTGTACGATGTTACATGGGATCTAGCCACCGACACCTGCAATATAATGGAAGATTGAAATGCCACATAATGGCATCGATAAACTTGTTATAGGATCATCTTCTAGAAATGCCATTACAAGATAATATTTCTAAAACATAAAAGTGATTAAAAGATGTGTGAACATCACTCGGCACCTTCTTAGGTCGAAGGGGTTTATCCTATACTAAATTGGATTTTGAATTTGAAAATTAAAATTCCTTGCAACTCGATTGCAATCTACCCCAAGAATGTCCAAAGTCTTCAGGAATGTTCAAAGTCTTGTCTAAAGTGAAAAAAATATATGTCATTACCTAGTTCTCTACAAGGCAAGTTCAAATGATTGTATAAAGTTCTCAGATCCTTTGTTTTCCTTAATTGAATGTTTCATTCTTACATGTTTACAGTAAGTAAGAAGAGTTTCATTCTTACATGTTTATAGTAAATCTTATTATCGATTTCACTTTAACTACATAGGATATATGTTATGTACTTAAGTTGATTTTGAAGTTGAAAATTAAACTTTCTTGCAACCTAATTTTCATCTACATCAATAATATCTCAAATTTAATTCTTCGGTGCAAAACATCTTAATATAGAACAAAGTTTCCTAAGAATAAAAGACATTATTTCTATTAGTTTCCTCAAGATATACTTATTGATGTCCAGGGTCTCTTGAATTATTTTTAGATTTTTCCTCATTTTGTACTATTGTTGCTTGCCCATGACTTCCAATTTCCCTAAACCATCCATATTCCTTGCTTCTAGACTTATCGACCTTAAATTTTACACCCCACAACCTTCCCTTCTGTTTTACTTTCACTTTCAACATTTACCACTGATATATACAATGGAGAAAAAATTATGCCCCTTGTCCAGTATAATCAATTTTGCTTCTAAAACATGTTACAAAGAGATTTAAACATTTAAATGGTCATAATTCAATCCGTTCTTTCTTTTATTTCATATGTATGGTTACAGTTAAAGTCTCATTTTCATTCTAAACTATCCTTTTAATGCATTGAAGGAAACCGAATAAAATTATTTCCTACACTTATGTAAAGTAACTAAAAAATATTTTACAATAAAAGAATCCACATATATCACTGAACACTTTATTTTATCATAAGCTTCGCTAGAATATCTTGAGTGGAAGCCTTATTAGATTGCAATTTTCAAAATGTAGCATTTTTTAATCTTTGAGTAAAGGGAAAATTTAACAATGTTGAATATTCGTTTCACTGCAGGCTTTACTGATTTTTTGCAGTCATTTGGTTATCTAATAGTGTCATCAACATCCAAGACTTCCCTTTCTAATTTGGCTTGGTTTTTTCTTACTCTGATACTAATGTCATATCTTCATGCATACATAACAGCTTGTGGTATCCACTCCAACTCATATTTCACTTTTATATCATATTAGATATTTTCTTTCTATTCTCTTTCCACTGTGAGTTCATGTTCCTTGCATGTGGTTTATTTTTCACTGTTGTTGGGCCAGCCAACACACAAATATCCAAATATATTCTCCAAAAACTTTGTTTAGAAAGTAAATCTTGAAAATTTTGGTGGGGTATTCAGAAGGATATTCCAAGTTGGCCATAATAATGCCTCCTATCATTTCTATGAATTATTTGAAGTTTATATATATTATATTGTAAGTTGTAGTTTGTTAACTCAAAGTTATTTAATCTGTTAATTCCCATATCTTTTACCATGCCTTTGCATCACAGGAATTTCACTTATAGGTCTCATGACTGCACTGAGGCTTCCAGTAAGATCACTTGATATGCATTTCATTGAGATACTAAATTACCTTTCTTCTTAATTCTTTGTCATATTTAAGTTGTGGTCTCATTGGTGATAGACCATAAAATACATGAAACACAAGGGTACAAAAATCAGTGAATACAACTACCTTATCTTATTGGGCTGCATCAATGTTAGAATAGGCTTAAGCATAAACATTTTGACATCATTAATTAACAAAGCCTCCTTAAACCCTAACTTTTGAAAGGACTCAATATAACCTATCAACTCATAAAAAACATGTTTCAATCACATTTTCCACACTGAATACAATAAGAAATAGTGGATATATATTAATGCTCCATACGAGGGTTTGGAAAAACATAAATATAAATTTAAATGTATAAAAATTAAAAATCCTAAAAATATTGGAAAAACATATATAGAAAAGAAATAAAAAATAAAACCAACAACTTTTATATAAGGAGAAATAAAAATTATTTACTAATATGTATAACAAAATACATCAAAACATACATATTACATAACATGTCTCTCTCAACATAGACGAGTGATAGCATATCTAACTTATCCCATCTTGAGAGAGTCTATAACCTTATGGAAACTTCCAGTCTCAGCACTCAACTATGCTTTCAATGTTGTAGTCTTTCCCACAAAAAAGAGATTCATATCATCATATCAACCTTATGATTTTGGAAAGACAAGAAGAGGATTGCGGAAATGCATGGTGCGGAAACACAATGCTATGCATCTCCATGTAATATTTGTTTTGTTGGGGAAGTTGTTTTATAGATCCTCAAGGATTTGAGATGCTCCCCCAGTCCATGAAAAGATGACAACAATAATCCATTATCTCTGGCATCCACATCAACTATTCATTCAATGATAAGAAACCCTGCACAATGATATAAATAGTATGTTAGCATAGATATAAAAAGACTTGCACAATGATACAAACCATTGTTAGCATAGATATAACGAAATACACACCATGTTAGCATAAATGATACACACACAACGAAATACACACCATGTTAGCATAAATGATACACACAATGATATACACACCATGTTATCATAAACGATATTTTCCTATGCAAAAACTTGACATACACACCATGTTAGCATAAACGATATTTTCCTATGCAAAAACTTTTCGGTAGGGACATAGCCATTACAATGGCCCTTGTTATACTTGTCTCCAATGATGTATATTATGATGTATACTTGTTATACTTGCTTTTGATACAACGTCAACCTTGTTCCCTTTGAAAAATATTCTTTTATTTTATTATAACAACAAATATATCCTTTAGACGTGTCTTTTATTTTATATTTTTCACTTTGGGATTGTAAGGCAATAAAATTGAACCAAGGATAACAATGTAAACTCTCATTTATTTATGATTAGATGATGGGCCAACCAATATTTTTAGAGGGAAATTCTACAAAATATTGTTTGAATGGGAGTGCATTTAAAGTTTTTAACTAAGTTCCATTTTTTCCATTTTTAACTATAGTTGAACTTTCTTGACCTCTTAAATCTCAATTGGAGTCCCACCACTAAACTTCTACTTAAGACATGTCACTACATCATTTCAAAACTACTAAATTTTTACCTAAGTTTGTATTACCACATCATTTAAAAAATATGATGGACCACAAATGATCTATAATATCTCTCAATAGTAAGTGTTTTGCGAAATCTACCAATAATATTAATGATATGAATATACAAATAATAATAACCTTTACTTTTTTGGGGAAGTTCAACCTATAATAAATTCTTTTGACATCTCATATATTTATAAACAATAATTATAAAGAAAACATTTATCGGCCATAGTAAATGCAAATGAGTCCATTTACATTTTTTGTTTTTTAATGAGAAAATTGCCTTTATCGATGTACAATATATCTAAACCACATTCAACTTATTATTAGTCCATGCCTTCAGGCTGTAGGGACTATTGCAATCAGTACACTCTTTTTTACACGCAAATCAATGTATTCATTAATTTTTATCATAAGTTTTTCATTGAAAATATATAAGATGCTTTATCTCATCCAATCAACATGTCAAAACATTTTATCTCATCCAATTAAGATTTTTTCCCTCTTATTTGGCCTCATATTGAAGCAAGAGGCAAATATTGGGTTTAAAAGTTAGGAAATGGTTCATGTATTTATATTGCTTCTCTCAAAGTGGATTATTGTTGGACTTTCATGTTAGCATTAGTTAGTAGACATTAAATGTCTACGCTTTATTTTTCATTCTCTCATGTTCAATGCATGGATTCTAATAGCCAAGTGTTCACCCTACATGCATGCTAATGGCCAAGTGTTTGAAGTCCACTTTTTCTAAACCAGTTTATATTTACTTCAAACCAGGATCTTCTTACTTACCTGTACTTCGCAGAGACCCTCCTGCATCGCACTCCTTACATACTTGTGCTTCACGAGAGACCCTCCTGCATCTTTAGAGCGGATCTATCCCTCGATCCGATGACGTTGTCCCTCAATTGATCGTAATTGCTTGGGCCTCATAGGAAATTATTTCACTAGCTGCCTCTTCATCACAACTTTGGCACAAAATCTTACAGATCAACACAAGTAAAATGGAAGGTTGTGCATGCAGACTACCATACCATTCAAGAAGTTGCATATCCTACCAGCGATTGGCCTCGGCTATTGTCTCCCTGAGCTACTAGCTTGATATCCTATTTTTTGTTGTTGTTACTGTAACTATTTGAGGAAGCACACATAGTTAGTATGACTCTTTGAGTAAGTGCACACAATATTGGGTGGGATATCTATTGCTAGAACTATTTCTATGGAAGAATAGTGAGAAGTGGGATCTATATATCGCTATTTCTATTGTAAGTATTGATCATTTGTCACTGTCAATCAAATGTATACCTTGTTGCTCATGTATTTTACAGTGGAAGGTGATTTTGGATAGTAGCGCCAGTGACTAACCATTTTTTTTATTTCGATCCAGTTTGAACATGTTTCATGTGTTTTAAGCCTATTATTTCTCTCCCCGACTGAGTAATTTGCAGGTAAATCCAATCCAAGCAAGTTGCCAGTTCAATGTGGCTTCACTGTTGAAGCATAATTTTCATATTCTATGCAATTGTTTTCTTATAACATGGAATAATGACTTCGCATATGCAGAGAAACATGATCTCCTTCTATTTATCCCCCTTCAGCCCTTCTTCATCGCCTGACAAAATTGTTTCGTGATCCTCGTGAAACACGCAAGATATGCTTAATGCCACTTGAAAGAGCCATTTGAACGAGCATGGACACTCTGCAGCAGTGTATTTGGCATAATTCTACATGTTTAAAGGCAACAATATTCCAAGAGTTTTCAAGTACGGGTACCTCACCCTCTATATTGTATAGCTCTCGGTGGCAAGTTAATTTCCAGTGCCGACAGCAATTATGATGATACCTCCTCAATAACACCTGCGATTGCTCCTGCCCTTTGCGTTTGCTTTCTCTTGTATTGTTTTCAAAATATTATTTTTGGTTTTCGATATGATACTCATTTCCTAGAAGCTATACTCATTGCATTAACTCTTGTCAGTGAGACGAGAGTAGTACTTGCTGAGAGGACTTGACAGACAATCAGAGCCAGACTTCCAAACCCAAGAGAATAAGTACGTGTATTACCACTACGGAACTGGAGTTACTACAACTACTGATGCAACAAGAAGATATATATATATATATATATTTCTAACTCTCTTAGCTTTAGTTCTTTAACAACTATGGTAAGACTAAAGATAATACTAATTAGCTTTATCTAAAAAGCCTGACTCTCACTAGTCATAGTTCAACCTGAAAAATGATTGGTTACTCTATTGTTTCTACTATTATAAATGATAAAAGGAAAGGTTAGCTCCCATAGTTTACACCTGAAGACAGTACATATGATACTCACATATCTATGTGATACTCGCATATCTATACATTTTAACGTGTGATAATCACATATATGTGTTTCACTTTGCCATTGTAATTTGTAACTCTAATAAACATGATAGCTTTGATTAGTAACCTTCCATATTCATTTCATAATTTTATTTCTCCCTGTAAGCATGAACACAGAGGGAAGAGACAATTAACTTAAGGTAGTCTCTAAGGCTTTACTCCATGGAACTCACTCTACAGACGGAAGAAGCTACTAGTCTAAAGTGCAAGTAGTACAACTACTATCGAAACTAAGGCTTGTATAGTAGAGCTAGTGGTAAGGCAAGTATTAGAAATTACTCTATGTGTCATCCAAGAGTTGATCCCGGGTAGGTGGAAATGCTGGTAGTAGATCTACTTGCCAAGTATCAATGCCAGGTAGGAGGTGTCGATCCAAGTGTTGAGGCAATTGGATCCTTAGCTTTCTTTCAACTTGATTTTATCTCACTCCCAATATGAAGTCAAATCTCATGTCTCAATCTTTCGTACCCTTCATATCACAATCTCACATACCAATAAGAGGTCACATCTAAAAAGACGCCCTACACCCTCTTCCTCGACCCTTGATAGTTACAATAAAAGAGTTTGTTGAGGATAATTTCTAGGAGTAATAACACGTTGAATATTTGGCAGGTGGAGTACCTAACGCTTGTCAATAAACATGATGATTATTGTTGAAATTCGTCACCTATTGACTATAAATGATGGTTAAAAGAAAGTGTTCGAAGTCAAGAGCACAAATCAATTTTATTTATTTACCACTAATAATTATATCTTGAAACAAAAAGACTCGTAGCGGTTAACCGAGCGGATCCATAACCAAAAACATAGGTTTCAGTGGCAAAGTACGTTGAAAGTATTAAATAAGTGGTCGTTGAGTCTCTAAATCTTTGTCTGATTATGGTTCTATCTCTAGAAGGATCATTCCAGGGTTGTGAGGAGTTCAAAAACTCACGCTTCTACATTATATATGTAATAAATTTATGTCAGCGTGACAGGGCTCATTGTTTTACTAGCATTACTTCACAAACATGAAATGTTTGTATAAAAGTTTGCTATTGAGCTGCCACCTACACACCATGAAAACCTACAACACCGTGCCACCTACACACCATGCAAACCTACGCCACCTTTCTCATGCCACCGTGCCCACGTGTTCATTCTTTGTCCTTTAAAAACGGTCCTGGACATTTATGCCACAGTGCCCACGTGTTCATTCTTTGTCCTTTAAAAATGGTCCTCGACATGGAACAATAGATTTCCAAACAATAGGTTTCCCTGAAAGAATGATTAGTTTTTACATTTGCATAATTCAGCAAGTATTATTATTATCATTAAACTTGAAAGATGAAAATCAACATGACACTTCCTATTTATACAGAAGCCCAACAACACTAGCTTTCTACCTCTCCCTGGCAGGGACTTGTTGCTAAGCAACTCCCCTTGTTTGTTATTGAACTAAGTAGATATCGTGTCCCATTTTTAGTTTTTCCTTTATCTATGTACAATATATCTAAACCAAATTCAACTTATTATTTGTTATTGAACTAAGTAGGTATCTTGTCCCATTTTTTAGTTTTGATTTTTTTTAAATAAAAATATTTTTTAATTTATAAAATTCATAAGGTTTTATTTTTAATTAGTTGGAAATATTGATAAGATTGTTTCAATTTGGTTTTGAGTAGGCATTGTCACTTCTCTTTGTTTTTAAGCTATGGCTAAATATTAAAAGTTTCAAACATTTAATAATTACTTTAACTTTTCACTTGAAGTACATACAACTACTACATTAAAAAAATTCTAAGAGGTAGGTATAAGCAGTTTGCTGCTAATTTCACTTGTTCATTTCCTTTCCATAGGTATATAACAATTGACCTCCTTCATTTAACATTTTAAAAAACACATTGCGTAATTAATCTGAGTATTTTTCACGGCCATAGCCATGAATGAGATGGAAAGTGGAGAGAATTAAATGTAAAGTGGAGAAAGAAAGTGATGAGTATAAATGACAAGCGAAAATGGAGAGAATATATGTGTTTTTATAAAGAAGAGAATAAGAAGCTAACGACTTTCCTCCTCCATTCAATGGTTCCTTGCAAAGACGCTACACAATTAATTTCACTATGTTTCATGGCAATTACCATGCATAACCATATCGTGAGATGGAAATCAAAGTGAATTAAATGAAAAGTAGATAAAGGAAGTGGAAAATCTACGAGTATGAATGAGATAATATACCTATCATACCCCCAAAGTGGGGGAAGGGAACGCCAAACAGAATCTAGGGTATATGTGTTGGAATTTATTTTTCTTAAACTATAGTGGGATATGCACTATTATTACTCACCTTATTTCTTTTCCTTTTTCAAAGTCCTTATATTTCATGGATGCCATCCTCCATTCATAGTTACCTAACTCCTAATAAGTTAAAAAATCATCAAAAATCAAACCATTTTGATGATGCAAGGAGGTGAAAGGTTTTTTTCCAAAAACACAATCTTTGGTTGACATGGTTCAATGATGAAGCCCTTCGCTCTCTTGTGATTAACAATCCAAGGAATCCCTACTTCAACATTCCTACAAGAGTACTCTCCACAAACATATCACACTAAAATCCATTTGTAATCAATTCTCTATGTATGTCTATACCATGCTCCATATTTGTGAGGTTGGCACAAGCCAAGAGAACAATGGAAAACGTTTTTGAGCTTGCAATCAACCCCTTTTAGTTACATTTGTTTAAAACCAAGAAAACACAAGTAGTCAACCCCTCCTCTTAAACAACCAAGGATGTTGGACGTGATTCAAATGTAAGTAGTCAGAATTCAGTACATTTGAAACCAAACAAACTAAGTGAATAATTCATTATTCAAAGATGTTATTGTTGGAATACTGAGAGGGGGGGAGTGGGCTAGTATGAGCACTTTTACCACTTTTAACCACAATATATAAAATTAATCTTTATCATAAGTATATCATCAATGTATCATCTATGATTACATTCAATATATCATGAGCATATAAACATAAGCAACATCACATCACATCAAATACACCGTACACTAGAATTTACGTGGAAACCCAAATGAGAGAACACCACAGAATGATTTCTTATATATTGTCAAGAACACATTCAGTGGAAACATCGACTTCCCAATTCTCTAGCTGCAACTGGAAGGAGGCTACAACCCCCTATTTACGTGCTCCAACCTGAAGGAAGCTACAACTACCTGAATTCTCTAGCTCTAACTAGAAGGAGGCTACAACCCCCTGATTCTCAGGCTCCAAATTGAAGGAAGATCCTACTCATTATGTTCTATGGATCCAAACAGAAGGAGGATACAAACCCCTAATTCTCAAGATCCAACCTGAAGGAAGATCCAATTCCTTATGTTCTCTAGCACCAATAAGAAGGAGGCTACAACCCCCTTTCCTTTCCCCATATTGTTGCCTTGAAATACAAGTGTAGACCAAACTGTCATTACCACAATCACTGCACTGTCACTATCAATGCCACTATCACATCAACTTGTAACATGTCAACCTATCACTGTATCCAACCTGTCACTATCACTGCCACTGTAACATCAACCTCTAACCTGTCACCCTATCATTGTATCCAAACTGTCACTATCACTGCCACTATCACATCAACCTATCACTATCAACCTATCACAACAACTTACCACTGCCACTATCACTAACATACCATCATCAACCTCTTACCATTTTTTATACTCAACATCAACAAAGCAATATCCTCTCACATGGATACCATCAGCAAACCATGTACATCAACCATGTACATAAACCATGCATCAAACATGCACCAAATCATGCATCAAACCCATAACATACCATTGCCATTTACCAACATGTACCATTAGATGTTCCTCAACCATATAGCATATCACTCATGATATGTCTCAATCATCCCATGCACCATGTACCATAAGATATCAATAATGAAGTTCCTCAATAAATTACTCAAGAATGTACTAAGATCACCAACATATGCCTCTAACCATGCACCATATCCTCAACCATATACCTCAAACAACATGTCAATCATCCATAGACCATGTACCATAATATGTACAAAGCAAGTACTATCAATGGTGTACCTCAATCAAGTACCAATATCATCAAGAGGTGTATCTCATACATGTGCTAACATATACCAAGTGTGAACTTGAACCATGTACCAACATAATAAATATATTTCTCTAATAATGAACCGTAACCATGAAATATACCACACCAGATATCAAGATAGCCAAGAGTGTACTTCTAACAAGGTATCATGTCATCACCAAGTTGTACGATACCATGTATAATCACCACTATGCATGTGCCATAACAACATAAGCATAAACCTTAAAAATTACCTCTGATCATGTAGTTGACCTCATACTTTGTAATATTGACCTATAACCTTTCCTCAGTCCTCAACAACCTGGCACTGGCATATTCCCCAAATATGTCTTATCCTCAAGGGACTAAGAACTCTTATCTAGTGGGGCCTTGTATGAAATTCCCTAGATGACCTGTGGGGGTGCCTCGCATGCCACCCTCAAGTTGACCCATGAGGGCCTACTTAATTAGGGTTATAGAAAAAACCTAGCTCTATGCAACCCCAAAAATTTCTTTCTTCCTTTGAACTTTCTCTGTTGCCTCAGACTCAACCTCAAATTCGCCAATAAACCAAAATATTCTCATAAGATAGATATTCAATGAATGTGTGTGTGTACTTATGAGAGACTCCTTGAGGTGTATTTATACTTTTTCCAAGTAACTTCTCTCCTTAATATTAGGCAGGGATGATTTTAAGGATGGAAATTTATTTTAAAATGTAGAAACCTTGGCGAATCTTACTAATCCTTCATATAACAACTATAAATGTTTGGCGATATTTTTGTAAAAATATTCAAATTTCTAAGGATTTTATATAGTTTTTATAAAATTTTGGCGATTTTTAAGGTAAAATAATTTTATCCTATAGAATTTGGGTGAATCATTTTTAAAATAGTGAATCTTGTTTTTGGAAAAAACATGGAAAATTAGCCCATGAGCGAAATTTAGCCCCTAAAATCATCCCTGATATTAGGGCTTCTTGAAGTTTCTTGTTGCAACCACTTTAGCCTTTCATTAATGACTTGTGACCAATTTAAGGTCTTGTTAACCATTCTTTGGGGCTCCAACTTCATGAGAACATATCTCCCTAAATGTGAGGAACCATGTGGCATACCTCCTATCACCATAAATGAAACGATGAGTACTATCCATCTATGAGTGTGTTACCTGCATTTATGTTGTACTTCATGTCCATTTTCCTTGATCAACTTTGTGTTCCACAACCACACCTTCGAGGCTTCCTGTAGACTTCATCAAATGCACCCATCACATCTGATGACATCAACCACTCTTGTTGACATCAATGAAAAATATCTAACCATCAATCTCAATCACAACTATGGGTTATCAAGAACACTCCAAGGGTTGACATCAATGGCAACCAACTGTCCAACAATATCCCCCTTTGGCATTGATGGCAACACCAACATTGATGGAAACACTCATACTCTAGTACTCATGCTCCCTCTGTGACCAATCTCCTCATCAATGTTTCTCTCTCTCCCCCTTTGACATCATTGACAAAGGGTATCTCTCCTTGTGGATGGTCCCCCTATATTCATGTGTTTTTTCTATCTCTTCACAGGTTTTTGTCCCCATGTTTCTTCCAAGTTTCTATTCTCTTTTTGATATCAATAACAAAGAGTGATTCCCCCTAAAATTATACCTTTTCTAAAAAATCCTTCTCAGAATGCATGCACTTGACTCTTTCTCTTTTGATCTTTCTCTTTATCTCCCTTTGACATCATGGGAAAAAGGATAACTCCTCCTATTGATATGTCTCTCCATGTATGCATATTTCTAATATTTCTTTCCTAATCTTTTTCTCTGACGATTTCTCTTTCATTGACTCCTCTGCAGGATGTCATGTTGATCAATGTAGGGATTCTTGTCTATATTTCCTTTCCTCTCTTCCAGTGTTGCTTATTTTCCATTGGTGCTTCCTCTTATAACTCTCTGACATGTATAAAAAGCATTCAAAATTTCTTGACTTCAAATCTTCATGGCCTATTATGATCATTGTTTAGACATCAATGACCATATTGTTCAACAATGTCCTTCTAGTGAAATAGCTTTTGTTGAAGGGTTCTCTTTCCCTTTTATGCTATGCCTTTCACTACTTGTATTCTTGTGACCAACTGATTCCATTTGTCCACTAATTCCATTGATTCCAATTGTATATATTCCTTGTCATATATTTGTCTAGATCTACCAATGATCTCATAAATCCATATCTGTCCTTATGTCATAAACTGTCCATAACTCTACTACTCAATTGTCCACAATGTTGACCCATCTATCATGAAGGCTTCTTTGTTGTAACTGATCATCATATATTCTTGTTTCTCATACTGAATCAAATATGTCCATTGATATACAATACATTCTTGAACCTGTAATGAATATATCCCTGCATGGAAAGTTTGTCAATGTTATTCCTCTGATATATGCATGGGAACACTGCTTCTCAATCGATCAATCTGTCATTTTGTACTTCTTCTATATGACTTCTCTGAATTTTTCTCTGCAAACACTTCAATATAATCGAGGGATGGTTATATGATCTATAGTAGTTACTGCACCAACTCCCCTTGTTAAATATTCATATTTACTGGGAGTATCCAAGCCAAATGACTCAAAACAATGGAGGAATCTTCCCTAATGCGAAGTAATCTTCTTCTTCTTCTGTAGACTAATCATCTCTTTGAACTCTAACTTCTTCTTTTTTTCCTATGGATTCATTATGATATTGCACTACAATTCCTGAAAGTTTAATCTCTTTGGCTCATTCTTTATTCATTTTCTCTTATTTTCTTTCTTGCACTACTGTAAATCCTACGATCTCTGGGACCTGTTCTTTATTCACCTACTCTTATTTCCTTTCCTTTCTTCTCCAAACCTTCTTGTATCTGACATCGATATTTTATTTCATGGAGGGATCTATCATGCTTCTACAATTATGAGCTATGTGACCATAATTGTGGCATTTGTAACACTCAATGTTGTGGGGAGCCACATAGGTATTTCTTATCCAAACATTTGTTCCATATTTTCTGCAATCTAAAACCTTATGTCCAAAGTTAGTATAGGTAAAGAAATGACCATAAAAGAAATTTACATACTTGGGAGTGAATGATATTCTTTGTGGTGCAGTCCTTCTAAATTCCTACCTTAGTTGATCATGATCTTCTCTTTTGTTGATCCCTTCATCACGATTGAAGCTTCTTTGTTTCTTGAATGTGGAAGGTCTTGTTGAATATATATCTCTATTATACCCATTCTTCTTTGATTCTTGTTGACCATTATTCCTTCCTTTGAGTACTTCTGCATAACTCTTTCTCTTTTATTCATTGTTCCTTTCTAGCAACCTGAAGTGCTTATCTTCAACTTTATTTACTGACGAGGTGGATGTTTCTCTCTTTTCAACGTTCTTCTTGATCTTGATGATTTTATCTCTTAATGTGACAACTTCGTCTTCAATCTTTTCAACCTCTTCTTCTTTCTTCATCATCTGGATCTTCATGACTTCTTTCATTGTCTTTGCTTCTTCAAGTTGGATTTTCAAGGAGATGATTTCTTCTTCAAGCCATTTTTCTTGTTGATTGAATTCTTCTTCAAGATGGTTTAAATCCTCATATTGTTCCTTGAGGTGATCTTTCAAAATCTTCTCTCTCTTCTCTTATTCCTTTCTGTGTGCTACTATTTCGGCTTCCAGACACTACTTTTCTTCCATCTGACTTGTGTATATTTCTTCAATCCTTCTAGCTTCTTCTAGTTTATCTTTTAGATTCATGATGACCTATTCAACTTCTTCGGAACTTTCTTGAGAATTATTCTTGACAAATTGTTCCTCAAGAGACTTGTTTTTCTTCCTTTCTTTTGTCAAGTCATCTAAATCATTGATTAATTTTGCTTCAATATATAATATGCCTTCTTCACAATCTTCTTCTTCTGAATCTGTCTAACATAATGAGCATATTTCTTCTTGTTATGTTCTTGCATAATTTTTATTATTCTCTAGTTTTTTGATGGAGATTCCTCAAAGTAGAGATTATGTAGCTTATCCCAAAGTTCTTTAGTTGATGAACATTTTCCAACTTTCTCTCTTACCATATCAGGTAATCCTTCCCAGATGAAATCCATTGATATTTTGTTGTTTCTTTTCAATTCCTTCTTGGATGCATTCTTTGGTTTCTTTGTATCGATGTATCTTGTAACAACTGATTTCCAAACATCATACCCTTGTGCCTCTAAGAATGTTTTCATCTCAATACTCCACATTTCATATCTCTGACCATTATGACCATCAAATTGGGGTACCCAAAACATAACGTACTCCATGACCTTCCTTCCAGTGGTTAAAATGTTTCCTAAAGGAACTTGGCTTTGATGTCAATTGTTGGAATCCTAAGAGGGGGGGGTGAATCAGTATGAGAAATTTTAACTCTTTTAACCAAAATATATAAACTTCAACTTTATTAGAAGTATATCATCAATATATCATCTACAATTGCATTCAATATATCATGAGCATATAAACATAAGCAACATCACATCGCATCAAATACATAGTACACCATAATTTACGTGGAAACCCAAATGGGAAAAAAACACATAATTCTTTCTTATATATTTTCAACAATACATTCATTGGAAGCACCAACTTCCCAATTATCTAGCTGCAACTAGAAGGAGGATACGACCCCCTCTTTATAGGATTCAACCTGAAGGAAGCTACCACTCCATGAATTCTTTGGCTCCAACTAGAAGGAGGTGACAACCCCTTTATTCTCAGGCTACAACTCCTTGTGTTCTATGGTTCCAACTAAAAGGAGGATACAACCCCTTGATTCTCAGGCTCCAACCTTAAGGAAGCTCCAACTCCCTGTGTTCTCTGACACCAACTGGAAGGAGGCTACAACCCCCTTTCCTTGCCTTGTCTTGTCACCCTGAAATATAAGTGTATACCCAATTGTCACTACCACAATCACTTCCACTGCCACTGTCATTGCCATTATCACATCAAACTGTAACCTCCCAACCTATCAATGTATCTAACCTATCACTATCACTGCCACTGTGACATGAACATGTAACATGTCAATGTATCCAACATGTCACTATCACTACCACTTTCACATCAACCTGTCACTATCAACCTATCTCATCAACTTGCAATTGCCACTTTCATTGTCACTGACATACCATCATCAACCTGTTACCATTGTTGATACTCAACATCAAAACAACTACATCCTCTCACATGGATACCATCACCAAACCATGTATGTCAACCATGCATCAATCATGCACCAACACCTATACCAAACAATGCATCAACCATGCACCAAAACTTGTACCAAATTGTGCATCAACCATGCACCAAAACCTGTACCAAACTGTGCATCAAAAATGTGTTAAGATTAATGTTTTTATTAGGTTATTTTCAATTTACTAGAGCATTTCCAAAAAAATAGCATAAAGAGGATCACTGAAAGAAACACAATCACAAGGTACACAACATTTTATCCTGGGAAACCCTCATGGGGGAGAAAATCCAAAAAAACTTCCTCAATAATAGATTTCCAATACAATGCCAAGACCTAAGACCAAAACACCAAAGATAAACCAACATTGAGTATGCGCCTCTCTTCTCCTTCCTCCTGCAATTGCAATTTCCTTCAATAGAAGTGCACTGGATGAGTGAGTGAGTGAATGAATAAGTGAGGCACCCTACTCACTTATAAATACTTTTTGAGGAGGAGCTAGGGTTATGTCTCTTCACTTAGTAGGGCCGATTTCTTCCAAGAGTGGTTAAAACCACTTTATAAACCCTAGGGGGCCGAATTTACAAATATCACCATATAAATATGGTTTGACCAATCCACAAAAGGGGATTTGGTCTTATACAAGACCTGACATGATCAATCCACAAAAGGGGATTTGATTTATAAGACAATAACTCAAATATAATTATCATAGTCTTCAAAGTTACAATATTTCAACACCCCCCCTTAATGAGAAGGGTATTCTATTGACATAGCCCAATACAACATCATCAAGAGAGAGAGAGGGCATCATCATCATCATCAACATCTGGAACACTAACTGACACATCTACAAATCATCGAAAGTTTTTTCTCATCATCAATATTATCATCGTTCACAGCATGGAGTTGGAGTAGCATCATCATCATCATCAACATGAAGTTGAAACATCAACATCAATTAGCATAAAGTTAGAACAACAATATCACCAAGCTGAGGCTAGTACACCATCATCAACAACACGAGGATGATACAACATCATCAACAACATGAGGCTGATACAACAACATCAACAACATGAGTCTGAAGTGAAAACAACATCAGCACAAGGCCGAGACAACAAAATCATCATATGGAAAAAGAATGAGGAAGGTGAAACAACAAAATTTTGTGGTACTCTGACAAACCGTTCTTATCGGACCTTCGCGATCTACCCAGGAATCATAAGATTCCATAGGATATAAAATCCTAACAAGCTACAAGTCGTACTCTGATAGATCATCCTTTCCAGACCTTTGGGATTTGCCCAGGAATCATAAGATTCCCTAGGATATAAAATCCTAATGGAGCTACCACTACTGACCATAGCTGAAATATACATGAAAAGGTACTCTGACAGACTGTCCTTACCGAACCTTCAGGATCTTCCTAGGGATGATCAATCCCCTAGGATATAAAATCCTAACGAAGCTACCTGTTGTTGGTCGGGATACTATAATATCATCAACATCATCAACATCACTTCCCCTTCCAAGGGAGGTCCTTTCGAGCAACACCAAGCTTGTCTCAGAAGTACTCAAACTTCACATGAGACAAAGGCTTGGTCAACACACTTGAAACTGGCTCATTTGTGCTAACATATTTGAGCTTTATAGCTCCCCTCTGCACCATATCATGAATATAGTGATATTGTATCTCTATGTTCTTCAAATTATCATGGAACATTGGGTTCTTCATCATATTTATACAACTCTGGTTATCACAAAGAATCACGGTGGCTTCCATCTCCAGATCAAATAGACCTGTCAACAACTTTTGAAGCCATATTTCTTTACAACTAGCGAAACATGATGCAATATATTCCGCTTTTTCCATGCTGAGAGAAATACTGGATTGCTTCCTAATTTTCCATGAAGTCATGGTTGACCCCAGACTGAAACAACATCCTGAAGTGCTCTTTCTATCAGAAGCACTTCTAGCCCAATCTGAATCAGTATAACTATACAATCTGAATTCATGATCTCTAGTATAACAGAGACCATAATCCAACATACCCTTAAGGTATCTCATCACATGATTTGTAGCTACAATGTGAACACATATGGGCTCTACCATATACTAACTCAAGGTGTTCACAACAAAGGATATATTTGGCCTGGTATTCGTCAGATACATCAATGAACCAATAATATGTCTATATAGAGTAGTATCAACCAAATCTGATGAAGTATCAACCAAGAGCTTCAAATTTGTTTCTGTGGGTGTGCTCGTGGATTTAAATTCCAACATGTCAAACCTCCTAATTATTTCAACTACATACTTCCCTTGTTTAAGGAACATCTTCTCTAGGCTCTGCCAAACTTCATGACCTAAGAAATAATGCATCAGACCTAGGTATTTCATATCAAACTCTGCAAAGATCTTCTTCTTACAATCTGTGATGATATTTTCTTCTCGTGTTAAGAATAAGTCATCCACATAAAATAGCAATATAAATGTCTCATCATTCATAACCTTGAAGTAATGGTTAGAATCAACTTTACTCTTGGTAAAGCCCAAGCTCATTAGGAAACTATCAATTCTGCCATACCAATTTGTAGGAGCTTGCTTCAACCCATACAGAGCTTTCTTCAACATACAAACATGAGTCTTTCTATCTTCAACTTCAAACCATTGTGGTTGTTCTATATACACTTCTTCTTCAATAACACCATTTAAGAAGGATGTTTTCACATCCATCTGGTGTAAATTCGACTTCATCTTGGCTGCAAGAGCTATGATGGTTTTGACAGAAGTGTATCTTTCTACATGAGCAAATGTCTCTTCATAATCAATACCTTCCTTTTGAGAAAAAACACGAGCCAGAAATATTGCTTTATGTTTTTCAATACTTCCATATGTTGCAAGTTTTATCTTATGTATCCACTTGGAAGATACCACATATTTTTTCTTTGGTTCGGGAACTACTTCCCATACGTCATTATTTATAATGGATTCATATTCTTCTGTCATGGAATCAACCCATTCTTTCTTCTGAGTGGCTTCTTCAAAGCAAGTAGGTTCCTTTTCTATGAGATCACACATCAGAACCATATAACTAGAGAATGGCTTAGGTTTCTTGCTTTGTCTCATGGTTCCTTATGGGGCACCATACTTCTCTACATATTAAATAAGTTCTCTTTCCCAAGTTGGCTTTCTCTTATGAGGGATTTTCCTCTAGGGAGGTTCTTGAGATTCCATCATATCATGATCTTCTGGAATCTCATCATCATGAGTAACTATAACTTCCTTCACTGGTTTTGCAAATTTGGGAGCTACAGTTTCTTCTTCATATACTTCTTCAAGTTGGCATTTCCTTTATCTTTTGATTGTTGAATATTCATCAAAGGTTACATATTTGTTGATCTCAATATGATGGTAACCTGGTATGTGTTGAGGAAAAGGTATGAATTACCTTGCTCAATCATTTTCAGATCTTGTCTGGCTAGGAAAAGATAGTTGGGAATGTCACCCGAGGGTTTATAGCCTCAAAATATTCTCTCAATATATGATTATTAATTACAAGGACTGAGGATGATTTATAGTTTAAATATGTTGCAAAAATAAAATAAAACAACTTCTGGAATATACACAGATTTGCAATTAAGTAAACATGGAGATCAAAAAGTGAAATATAACTAAGTCACAAATACACATATATAATACATAATGGCAATATGATTTTATTTCACTCTGAGATATCAAAAATGTCTTCTCTTTAAAAAACCCTTGTGAGAGCATGGGCCAATGTCTGATTTAGATATCTTCGATGCACACCATACAAAAAGACTCTGACAGTAAAGTAAAACTAAAATTAATAATCTGGATCAGCTTGCCACAAACTGCTGTCAATTTGACTCTGCAAGATATCCTTTATCATCCATGAAAGTTAATCCACAAATAGACAAGAATACACAGACTATCAAGGATGGATCAACACCTCTAAAACAAGCATCTGAAAATTGTGGTTTAGTCTTGAACCTTGTTGTCTACAATAAGACCCTATTGTCAAGAAGAGAGATAGGCTTTGAATAAAATCAGAAATGAATGAAAATTGAAACTATCTCATGAACTAAAAAAAAAAACCTTAGTATTTATTTTCTCCTTCTATTCTCCTCTTCTCTTCTTCTCATTCATCCTTTTATTCTTTCCAAATACGTTGAAGTAGTTCAACTACTTTCTTTAGTTAAGTTGATTTAACTTAACTAATTAATTTAGGAGAAATAAATAATAATAATATAGTTAAGGGTATTAATTAATAATAACTAGGTAGGTGGGAACCCTTGTGACTACCATCATTTTTTCCTTTTAATACTCAAAAAAACATAATTTAAAAACCATATTTTCCACTTTGTGAGGCCATTTTCCCTTTTTCACTGATGTTTCCCTTATACTTCTCAGAAGTAGCCTGCGGTTGATTGGACCCTTGGGGTTGTATTTTGTTGATCACATGGGAGCAATCATCCTTCAAATGCATGCAAGAAGACACAGATTTTGAGGAATTATTGGAGGGGGAAGAAGGAGAGGGAGTTTCTTTTCCCTTGTCTCGCACAAGTTGGGGAATATCAGTTTTTAGTCTCTTATTTGCGTGTGAGGACTGAATTGGCAAAACAACACGAGAAATCTGGACATTGGGATTGAAAGGTGGTGGAAAAAGCAATGACATAGTGGTCCAACCACGATGTTGAGAGACAAGTGGTTTGACGATCTCTTTCCAACCATCATTTGCAGAGACTTTAGGCTGCAAAGACACATGTGGAGGAATGAGAATGATAGGGATGTTCTAAGGGGGTTGAAAAGGGGGTCTTTCTGGTCGAGGGTGCATTATTCCATGGCCAATGAAATTAAAGAACCCAACTTGGAAAAACTGGTTCAATTCTTGAGGATCAATGTCAAAATGGATAGAAAATCTAGTCCTCCTATGACCTCGGTTGCAATTTCCCTTGCCTCCATTATTTTGGCCATTGTTGCCTCTACTGAAAAAGATCGTCCTATAGCAACAATTCCTTAGTAATGAAACTCTTAATAAACCATACATGACACTCTACTTACATGAATAAAAAATTAGCTCAAAATTGACACGAGATACATGAAAATCCATTCATTAATTGCCTAGTGAACAGGGGGTGATAGGGTCCATGGGAAATATGGAGGTAGTGTAATTAGTGAAAAATGGTATAATGATATGGGATCAATTTATGAATATTTTTCAATCAATTAACCAACAATCTAACTGTGTATAAAAAAAAATTAAAATATCAGTCATCATCCCTTGCTATGTTATCCCTTTGTGGCTTCTACATAGACTTTTCCTTTTAAATTTATGTCACAGAACAAGGATGCAATAAGTGAAAATCGGGATTATAAGGGGAGTTTAATTAGAGAAATATGATAGAATGATAGGGAATCAATGTGGATATTGTTCAAGTGAAACAAATCAAAACATGTTATCTCAAACATAATTAAAACATATCTCTGTCTAGACTTTCCAAGTTTAACAAGTATTCTTTTTCCAAAACAATAATTCAAACTGGTACTTTCTTTGACAAATTGGCTTGCTAGCTTCCAATTATTTACACAATAATCTGTATGAACGTAAATATTTAACTACAATAATTATTGTATCCACATTATCATAATATGACAGTCATAATGAACAACATCGTAATCTTTGTAGGAAACAACAATAGCTTTTGAGACACGACCATAACATTTACCCCAATACTTAATCCTTTAAAACCAACAGGGACACACACTATGTTTACAACAACCCATATTCATTGTTTAATTAACCATTGTTCAATGCAATTAATTATGGACATCATCACTCTTATTCGGGCCTCAAAAATTTCAAAAATAGGTGCCCCTTTTGTAAACAATAAACATAATGATTGAACCCCCAAAAAAATGAATACTTTGATCACAAGCTTCAAATGGATAGGTGGGTACAGATCCCTTCCAGAATTACCAAACAAGGGACCCAACAAAATCGTGCCCAAGTAACCGAGCACACACAATGCTTCAATTAACCTCAAACTGGAGTAAATACGATCTCAATGTAATATTCAGGTTTTAAGATAGCAAGTGGAAGAGACAACAGGTGGTTCGACCAGAGAGTTTCACATTTGAATGACATAGGCAACTCATTCCCTAGGTTCCCTATCATAATCTACCACAGAACAACAATATGCAATAATGCTCTCGGTTGTATGGGATTCAAAACAACAGACTGCAACTTTCAACAAAAAAACAAATGAAGCCAACCCCTTTAAACAACATTGCGTAATGAGCGACCAAATATAATCCCGTGCCCAACCAAAAAGCATGAATAATGATTTCATCAAATTCTAGGTAGCATTGTCTTCATACTGTGTAATGTTTACCAGGAAATGGTGACGGTCGGGTCATATCAAGCAAGCCAACAGTTGATGTTTTTTCCAAGACAAGGCATGAAATGCTTCAATCATAGTTCACATAAAAACCCATAGGGTCGAAACATGGTGTGGGTACACTAGTCACAAAGACGAGTAATGTCAATCCATAGGTGGAGTATTTTCAAAGCCAAGAGTTTAGGTGGACTGTGATAACCAATTTCAAAAGAGATACCAAACCCGAAAACAGATCCATGAAAATGTAGGCTAAACCCCAACTATTACTCAACACTTCCTTGTGAATAATTACACACAGCAAGGACCCGTGACCAACCTTGATGCCAACAGCCTCATAATGAAAACCACAATAAACCAAGGATGCAAATAATACACAGTTCCAAAAACATCATAACAGCTTGAGAAATACACAGACCATGAGTAACTAGAGCCAACATTTGATCTAAAGGGAAGAGTAACTATCATGAATGGAGAAGTAAGAAAACCCATACCTAGAAAATTTTTTGCGAGGAGAGAAACCAAGACTATATACTTCCTCCACGACCTAGCAAGCCGGAGCAACAACAACTACCAGGGCCAAAAAAATGCAAGAATGACTAGGGTGATGGGCTCAAGGGGAGTTTGAGTGACGTGCATTTACTGCACGTTGCTTCTCCACTCATTTCTTCATTCAATTCCTAGTACGAGCCAAGACAAATAGCCAACTCACCATATCCCTACGTTCAAGCCATTAATCGACCAAAAATCAAACTTTCCATATTACTTTTTCAAAGTGCATGATAGTCCAAAGTGTGCCACCCCCTTGCCAATATCAAACTTATACAAATTACAATTGTGATAGGAACACAACCCACTATGCAACTCAAACAATACGCATAACCATAGTAGCAAGGGTCAAGACCACCCAAAACTTTGCAATGAGTAATACATAGTATCAACATCAAAATTGTAGTGGAACTCTTTCATCTAAAAGGGAAACATTATCATACTTTATGAGGGATTATCCAAACCATTTAACTCCATATTTTAATCACCAACCACCACATATTACCATAAACATTTTAAACCATGATCTGAAACAAATGAACTGTAGAAAACTGTGTCGCTACCATCACATAGACAAAAAAAGAGAAGTGTTTCTTATACACCATATTCCAACGAGTATACAAGGGAGTCCCACCTACTAGAATATTATTAATATAGATAAATAATAAATCTTGGCAATCATTTGTGAGCATAGTATTCATCGTTGCGCTTTTAAGCGTAAAAAAATTGGCGAATCCACGGGAAAATCTGTTTACAATAGATTAAGAACTCAGAATGTCTATTTTTGCAGACTAGGTGAATCGTTGATCAAAACGTTATTTACCAAAATGTTTATGCAATAGGGGGAGTGAGGCGGTTTAAGGGAAAAACTGATATGGGACTTTGGGAATAGCTCATGAAAAGTGTTATGTATGAGGGGCTTGTTCCTGTATGCATAACATTTGATTGGTCACAGTGAAAGTGTTTATTGTTTTAAGGAAAAAAATTTGGTATGCTCTTCCTGAATCTCAGGGTGGAGGGAAGAAAGGAAAAGCATAAAGTAGGGGTGAAAATCCAATTATCTATCTTACAACAGTAATGGAAGCAGAGAGTAGTTTCAGTGATGTCTACAAGGGGGACATCATGACATTTGTGTAACTTGATTTTTATTGACCAAAAATACTTACAGAATAGCATCGTTGTGGCGAAACGGATCCAAAGTTTATTTCTGATAATCAAAAAGGAAAATGATAAAATAAAAACAGTGGAAACAAAACAACAGAAAAAGAAAAACAACAAGGCAAAATTAAAGCAGTGAAACATAAAACTATAATACAACAGTGACTTTCATGTAGTGTTCAACCTTCAAACTGGTTCTGCATAGTGTTTCAAGTGGGAACCATTGATACTATAGGAAAATAATCGCTCTTCCAAGTCCTTTAGAAGATAAGAATTTGCACCTAGGAAAAACGCGATTTTAAAAGGACCCAGCCATAATTTTTGAGACTTTGAATTCGTTCCTTTGTTAGCATGGATTGAATCCCAAAGAAATACTTTCTCATTTACTTTAAACCTGACAGCTTTTGTGCTTTTGTTGAAATATTTCTTCACGATTTGTTGTCGTCTTTTTATTTTTTCCAAGGCAAACATTATTTGTTCCTCTAAATCTAACAGGGCATTTATCCTTTGAGGGACATTAGAAGAATTTAATTCTTCGATCTGTAGCATCAGTCGTAGAGAAGAAAGTTCCATTTTAGTAGGAAAAATATCTTCTTGACCATAAACAAGATGAAAGGGAGTGCAATATGTGCTTACCTTGGTAGTAGTGCAATATTCCCAAAGGGCGTAAGTGAAGAGAGTGTGCCATTGACGAGGCTTATCTTCAATGAGCCTCTTGATGATCCTAACCAGATTTTTATTAGTAGACTCGGCTTGCCCATTTCCTTGAGGGTAATAAGATAATGAGGTGGAATGTTTGACTCCCATCTTGCTTAGAAACTAAGTCAGCTTAGCAGAAATTAAAGTGGGACCATTGTCTGTAATAATTTCTAAAGGAATTCCAATTATGGAGAAATATTAGTCTCAAGGAAAGAAATAACATGTTCATCCTGTGTGTGTTTAAGTGGGACAACTTCAGTCCATTTACTGAAATAATCTGTGGCTGTCAAGATAAAAATATTCCATACTGAATATGGAGGGTTAATAGTGTTGGATCATGTTGCCATTGATGTCAAATGATTGATGTCAAAGGGTTGATGTCAAAGGAACAATGTCTTTTCATAGCATACTGATGTAATATGTATTTTCCTTGATGTGAATGGATTGATGTCAAGTGGAATCATAGTCATATGATGTCATGCATATATGAAGATGGATCAATGAGTTGTCATTAATATATGATGCATAGATGAAGATGAATCATACTCACATGATGTCATGCATAGATGAGGATAGATCAATGAGGTGTCATTGATATATGATGCATAGAGGAGGATGCATCAATAAGTTTTCAATGATATATGATGCATAGATGAAGATGGATCGATGTGGCTTTGTTGATATATGATGCATAGTTGGATTGATATAAATATGACTCATTATTTTATTTATAAGTTTTAAAAATGGATGAACTACAAAGTGATCCCATTATGGTGAAACCCCTCACGGGAAGACATTTTGAGATTGAGTTATCCTAGAAGTATGGTTAGAGAAACCATACTTAAATGTGGAATAATGAGATGAAGATTAGAGAATTTGTCAGTTAAAATATCCTATATGGATAGTGCTTGTCATGCCATTTCCAGTGGCATGTGGAACGTCACATAACTCTTCATGGTTTAAGAGTTATGGCATTATGAAGTTGAAGGACCCTCATATGTTGGCTTGAACCCCCAAAAGGTCAAAGAAGTCAAAGTGCTTGCAAAGAAGAAGGATTATCTAAACAATAAAGTGAGGTGTAAAAATCAAGAGGACTATTTAAATAATAAATTGAAGTGACAAAGTCAAGGAGGATTATTTAAATAATAAAGTAAAATGGAGAACTTTCTAATTATGGAAAGTGGTTAACCCTAAAATAAGGAAAATGGGTTAAGTGGTCAAGTGGCTATTGGATACATGGACAAGTGGAAAATTGGGCAAAGTTGGACATAAGTGACTATGTGGACAAAGTGACCTAGAAGAAGCTTCTAAGGAAGCTACTTGGAGAGTATAAATAAGAGGCAAGGATCTCTTGTGAATATTATCTCTTGAGCATATAATGAAGATCTATTCTGAGAGAGAGATTGACTGGAGGATCTCATGGACGCATCAAAGTTTCCATAATTCTGAGATCTTGACGGTGAAAGTTTTAGAAGTTCATAAACCCTAGTTTCTGAAGGAGTACGCGAGCAACAGTGGGCTAGAGAGCATACATACATGGGATGCAGTGAGCTAGAGCATGTACACACGCAAGATAAAGGAAGAAAGAGCGCGTACATTTGATGAAGTCATGAAGATTTGAGTGTGAGATGGTGTCAAGTTCATGACGGTTGAAGCAAGTTTCAGATCTACATTCTATGGGCTCAAATCTACCATAGAAACTCTGGTATGGTTACATAGTTGTCTTGATGGATACTCTTGCATATTTTATGGTGAATGCTTGAAGCATTCTTGGTATGGTTGTTATGATTTGGTTTGTGTTGGTTGATGGAGAGAGAAAGACTCTAATGGTGTCAATACTGATATGATTTCCATAGTATACTTTTTTTCTTATACATGATTAAGTATCATTCATATTGTATGATTGAGGAGCATGAGTAAGTTGTGGGAGAGCATGGATGTGTTTTGATTGGTTTTGGTTTAGATTGGACAGTGAAATACATAAGTGAATGTGACTAAAGGTTGAAGAGGATCTGAGTTTTTTATGGAGAGAAAACCCTAATTTATAAGAAGGCATACACAGGCTGTAGTACAGAGAGGACACATACATACGTGAGTTGTACTACTGCTAGGGTGTGTACATACGCATTCTTCACTACTGACAGGTCGCATACTTTTTGACAGAATGGTATTTGTTGAGTATGTATTCCTCTTCTCAGTTGGTGCTGAGTTGTGAGAGTTGAGTCTTGCATTATAGAGCTGGTGCTCTTGTGGAGTTGTAACTCTATTTAGTTGTTGCTGATAACCCAAGGATTGTAGTCCGTAATAAAAATAAAATTGTACATATATCTTGTGTTCTTTGTGTTTCTTGTGGTGATGACTTGTTAATTATATATGTTGATGTTATCTATTGTTGATATATGTTCACATTTGACTGGTTATAAATGACAGTAATAAGTGATGAATAAATGGTGATTGTTAACTAAGGAGTTTTGTGAAAAGGGAAAATTTAGAAAATGAGCACGACACTCATTCACCCCCCTTGTAAGTGTGGTCGGTGTGTCCAACAATTGGTATCAGAGAAGGCCTTCACTATAAGACTTAACAAGCTTGGAGGAGATCCATGGACACAAAAATGGATGATGAAATTCCAATCCTTGATGAGAAAAATTATTCTACATGGAGAATAGAAATGAAAGTGCACTTGAAGTAAATAGGAGTGGGTATTTGGAAGGCAAATATTGGTGGATCAGTTCCTTTGAAGAACAAGTCAAAGTTTGCAGCTCAAAGGAAAGAAAAGAAGAATGATGCATTGGCTCTCAAGACCATTCTTAGTGGACTCTCAAGTTCTATCAAAGAGAGCATGGGACAATGCACTTCTGCCAAGGATCTATGGCTAAAGCTAGGGCAGACATATCAAAGAAAGAAGGAAAACACTAAAGACAAATCCATCAAGAACAATGAAGGTAAAGAATCTCCAAAATCCTCTATTTGCAATGATTCTATATGTGATGATGTTGGCAAAAAGGAATACCTTGAAGACAATTCCATCAAGATCAATGAAGGTAAAGAATCTCCAAAAACCCCTGATTGCAATATTTCAAAATGTGATGATGCTGAATATTTCTCTACAAGTAAAGAATAAAATCTAGAGATAGTTTGTGTAGATTCAAATGATAGTTATCCCATGGAAGAAATAGAAGAAGAACTATCAGAACTTAAAAGGAAATTTGAATGGGGTCAATTTGAATACAACTATGACCATTGTTACATAGAATATAGCTATCTTTCTGATAACACTAAAAAGTTTCTTAGAAATAATCAAAGGCATATATTGAAGTTAAAGGAACAACAAGAAACAAAAAAGACTCAATTAGAAGAAAAAGAAGAGGAAATCAAAAGACTAAGGAATGAAATAGAAGAGAATAAGAAGCTAGATGATGAGATTAGAAAAAGTCTTGAAGTTAATGTCCATCTCAAGATCCAAATTGAAGAAGCCAAAAGGGTAGAGGAATTACTAAAGAATCAAGTAAATGACAAGGAAGAGTCATGTCATAAGTTGGAAGATGAAGTTTTTGATATTAGAAAGAAGGTAGAGAATTCAAACAAATTCTTGAATAGCTCAACAATATTGAATGAGATCTTGAATAGTCAAATATCACCAAATGATAAATCAGGTCTTGGATACAACAAAGGAGGTACAAATGTTGAAGCAAGCACCTCAGAATGAGGTAAGTCCCTCATTGTCAAAGGATGTAAATAATGTTGCAAGTCAACCATCTACACAAGGCAAGGAAATTTCCAAAAGAACAAAGCGAGGAAGACATCAAGAACCCATCCTTACATCTCAAAGAAAATTCAAGACACCTTCAAGATGGACACCAAAGCAAAGGTATGAAAATGTTTTTCATGGTCAATGTTACTCATGTAATGAATATGGTCACAAAGCTTTGGAGTGTAGATATTATGCAAGGAAAGATAGTGAAATATTTCATAACACCCTAAGGTGTTGGAGATGTAATCAAGTAGGACATATTGCTTCTCATTGTCACACCATGAGATGCTACAACTGTAGTGGATTTCATCACACATCCTAGGATGGATGGAACACAAGAAGAAATTCCATGATGAGGACTTCATATAACATGAGTAGAAAAATGAATAAAGTTAGGAAGGAAGATATTTTTGAAAATATGGAAGCTCAGAGCTCAAGTTATGAGAAGTTGAGACACCTTTAGAAGTGGGTGAAGAAAACTGAACAGTCAGAACAAAATGGAAGCCTTAAGGGAAGCTCAAGTTTGTCATCTTCAGAAGCATACACAGGTTATAATGGTAACAGTCACGTGCATACGTGAGCTCACCTATGAATAGGTCGCGTACATACATGAGCTGTCTGTGCAGCATGACGCATATCTGTGGTAAAGCCTTGGAAACTGGCTATGCATAAATTTGCAGCTTGGTATAATGGTATAACTCTATGTTGCAAGGTCTGAAATTATTTGCTACAGGTTTTCATGATTACATGTTGGCATACATAATTGATGTATGTATGGTGGTGACATATAGTTGAGTATTGAAAGAATATCTTGGATGCATGGTACTAACCCTAAAGTGTGGATTGAGACATTTTCCTGTTGAAGAACAATGTTGGTTGTGACAGTGAAGTAATGGCACTTTGGTTATGATATTTATCATGATGATGCTAGATAGAGATGTCATTGATCTTTGAGGCACACTTCTAGTACATGTATTATTGAATGCTTAGTATTTGTTGTAGTGAATGGAGGTTGATGTTGATCTGTTGGGGTACATGGCTAGTACATATTTGAGTTTCATTGATATATCATATGATGTATTATTGGAAGCATAGTTGTTGGATATCTTGGTGCATTCGTTTGGTATATCGATGAGATACATATTGAGACATGTAGTTGATGAGTTGATGAAGTGGTCATGTTTTACACCATTTATGAGTCATATCTTGATCTATAGTTGATACATGTTTGGTACACTTTTGATACATTGTTAGAGGCACCTATTAGCAGTATGATTGGTGCATGTTTTATGGTGGATATGGCATACATGTATGAGGACACATCTTGATTGTGGTTCATTTTTGTGTGGTGTTGATGCATGGTTGATGCATTTGCTTGGTACAGGTGGTGATACATGATTAGTGCAATGATTGATGCACTCATAGATGGTATATGTATGAGGATGATAGTACTTGGCTAAAGTACACCATTGGTATTACTTGTTTATCATAAACTTTGGTACATGATATATGGGATGATATAGTTGAGACACTTGATTGATTTAGATGCATGGTTATGGCACTTGGTTCATGGTGGAGACATACCATGAGTGATATGACACTTGTTTGTGGCACATGGTTGGCATATTGGTAGGAGCATATGGATGATACATAGTTGGCACATGTTATTGGCATATGGTTGATACACTCCATTGGTGATATCTTATGACATATTGTATGATATTTATGTACATTGGTGTTGTGCATGGTTGCAACATTGTATGGTGTTGATGTACATGGGTGTTGTGCATGGTTGGCACACAATTTGGTACATGATGTACTTGGTTGATGTTTTGTTCATGATTCTCTATTTCATTGTTGACATATATTTTGATTCATGATGTATGGTATGGCACAAGTTTGATGCATGGAAAATTCCAAGGATCGTCATAGAAAGAGTGATTGATCTATGTTTCGGTTGAGCGGTATCATTTGCAATAGAAGCATATTGCAGTGGTAGCATATTGTTTATATTGTAGAGAAGATAGGGGGATACATACCCATATGGGGAGTCATTCTTATTCCCATGATTCCATGAGGAGATATTTATCAGATGCAGAGGAAAGAGGCATGGTTCTAGGGGGAGCATTGGTCACAGGGATGCAGACATGGTTCCATAGATAGCAAGAGCTATATATATTCATCATTACATCAAAGTGATATCCCTTGCTCAAAAGGGAAGAGATTATTCAAAGGAAGATCAAAGGCATTTAGACAGGGGGAGCAGCCCCAAGGGGATAATGAACCTTTTCCATTGATGTCAAAGGGGGAGAGATAATCACATTGATGTGATTAATATGACTATTGATGTAGAGAAATTCCTTGTCTACATGTTGCCATCAATGATTGGTGTTGACATCAATGTTGGTGTTTCCATCAATGCCAAAGGGGGAGATTGTTGGATCATGTTATCATTGATGTCAAATGATTGATGTCAAAGGGTTAATTTATTGATTGATTGATGTCAAAGGATTGATGTCAAAGGAACAATGTCTTGTCATAGCATAATGATGTAATATGTATTGTCCTTGATGTTTATGGATTGATGTCAAGTGGAATCATAGTCATATGATGTCATGCATGGATGAAGATGGATCAATGGGTTGTCATTAATATATGATGCATAGATGAAGATGAATCATAGTCACATGATGTCATGCATAGATGAAGATGGATCAATGAGGTGTCATTGATATATGATGCATGGATGAAGATGGATCAATAAGTTTTCATTGATATATGATGCATAGATGAAGATGGATCGATGTGGCTTCATTGATATATGATGCACAGTTGGATTGATATAAATATGACTCATTATTGTCTTGATAAGGAGTAAAAATGGATGAACTCCAAAGTGGTCCCCTTATGATGAAATCCCTAATGGGAAGACGCTTTGTGATTGATTTATCCTAGAAGTATGGTTAGAGATACCATACTTAACTATGGAATAATGAGATGAAGATCAGAGAATTTTTCAGTGAAAATATCCTAGATGGATAGTGCTTGTTATGCCATTTTCGGTGGTATGTGGAACGTCACATAACTCCTCACAGTTTGAGAGTTATGGCCTTACGAAGTTGAAGGACCCTCATATGTTGGCTTGAACCCCCAAAAAGTCAAAGAAGTCAAAGTTCTTGCAAAGAAGGAGGATTATTTAAATAATAAAGTGAGGTGACAAAATCAAGAGGATTATTTAAATAATAAAGTCAAGTGACAAAGTCAAGTAGGATTATTTAAATAATAAATTAAAATGGAGAACTTTCTAATTATGGAAAGTGGTTAACCCTAAAATAAGGAAAATGGGTTAAGTGGTCAAGTGGTTATTGGATACATGGACAAGTGGAAAATTGGGCAAAGTAGGACATAAGTGACTATGTGGACAAAGTGACCTAGAAGAAGCTTCTAAGGAAGCTATTTGGAGAGTATAAATAAGAGGTAAGGGTCTCTTGTGAATAGTATCTCTTGAGCATATAGTGAAGATCTATTCTGAGAGAGATTGACTGGAGGATCTCATGGATGCATCAAAGTTTCCATAAGTTTGAGATCTTAACGGTGAAAGTTTTGAAAGTTCAGAAACCCTAGTTTATGAAGGAGTACGCGAGAAACAATGGGCCAAAGAGTGTACATACACGGGCTGCAGTGAGCTAGAGCGCGTACACATGTGGGCTAAAGGAAGACAGTGTGCATACAGTTGATGAAGTCATGAAGATTTGAGTGTGAGATGGTGCCAAGTTCGTGACGGCTGAAGAAAGTTTCATATTTGCATTCTATGGGCTTAGACCTGCCATAGAAACTCTAGTATGGTTACATAGTTGTCTTGATGGATACTCTTGCATATTGTATGGTGAATGCTTGAAGCATTATTGGTATGGCTATTATGATTTGGTTTGTGTTGGTTGATGGAGTGAGCAACACTCTAATGGTGTCAGGACTGATATGATTTCCATATTATACTTACTTCTTATACATGATTAAGTAGCATTCATATTGTATGATTGAGGAGCATGAGTAAGTTGTGGGAGAGCATGGATGTGTTGTGATTGGTTCTGGTTCAGATCAGATAGTGAAAGACAGAAGTGAATGTGACTGAAGGTTGCAGAGGATCTGAGCTTGTCATGGAGAGAAAACACTAATTGCTCAGAAGGAAAATGCAGGCTATAGTATAGACAGAATGCATACATACACAAGTTGTACTATTGGTACGGCATGTACATACGTGTTCTGCACTACTGACAGGTCTTGTGCTTGTTGACAGATTGGCATTTGTTGAGGATCGATTCCTCTTCTTAGTTGGTGTTGAGTTGTGTAAGCTGAGTCTTGCATTATAGAGTCGGTGCTCTTGTGGAGTTGTAACTCTATTTAGTTGTTGCTGATAACCCAAGGATTGTAGTCCGTAATAAAAAGAAAATTGTATAGAGGATATGAGTTTTTCATGGAGAGAAAACCCTAATTGCTTAGAAGGCATATGCAGGTTGTAGTACAGACGGTTCGCATACATACGCGAGCTGTACTACTGGTAGGGCATGTACATACGTGTTCTGCACTACTGACAGGCCATGTCCCTGTTGACAGATTGGTATCTGTTGAAAATTGATTCCTCTTCTCAGTTGGTGTTGAGTTGTGTAAGTTGAGTCTTGCATTATAGAGCAGGTGATCTTGTGGAGTTGTAACTCTATTCAATTGTTGTTGATAACCCAAGGATTGTAGTCCGTAATAAAAATAAAATTGTACATATATCTTGTGTTCATTGTGTTCCTTGTGGTGATGACTTGTTAATGATATATGTTGGTGTTATCTGTTGCTGATAAATGTTCACATTTAATTGGTTATAAATGACAGTAATAAGTGATGAATAAATGGTGATTGATAAATAAGGATTTTTGTGAAAAGGGAAAGTTTGAAAAAGAGCACCACACTCATTCACCCCCCCCCCCCTCTAAGTGTGGTCAGTGTATCCAACAAATAGGACTGATAAAGTTTAAAACCCATTTAGAAAAAGGAAATTTAGGGAGGACAAGTTGCAAAGGCATGGCAGAAAGGAATTCTTTCCCAGGGAATTTCTGGCACTTGTCATTGGATCTTGAAAATTTATAAGAATCCCCAAAAATTGAGGGGCAATAATGACCTTTTCTGATGATCTTAAAAGCAGTTGTTTTCACAAAAAAGTGACCACCTACATGAATAATAGAATATGAAGATCCATGAGTTCCCTGTAACAATTTCTGGTCTTCCTCATTATTTACACATTGAAGTAATATTCCATCGGCAAATCTTCTGAACAAAAAGTATCCTAAAATAATATATATAGAAGATTCAAGATGAAGCCTTCTCTTTTGATGAGTATCTAAATCATCTGGGCATCTCTGATATAATAAGTAATACACCAGATTTTTATACCAGGGATGTTCAGCTACGGGAAGGGTTTGACTCTCAATGTAAAATAGTGTTGAAAGAGGATTATCTTGTTCATCAATTTCTTCACTTTCTTCAGCATGTTGAGCCAAGTGAAGGGATAAGTCTCGTCCCTTAATTGTGTTTGAAGTCATGATGGTTAAAACATGCTCTTGGATCTTAGAAATCCAATGTGCAAGCTTCCCTAAAAGATAAGTCTGCGAAATAAAAAACTTGACAGCAGGCAAAGGGACTTTTACCTGTCTGTGCTTGCCTATAATAAATTGGTGAAATTTCTCCACAGCTTTAACCAGAACAAAAGCATGTTTTTCGATATAAGAATACTCAAATTCATCATCTGATAAGATTTGACTCATGTAATCTACTGGTTTTTCGTTATTCTAATCATCAAATTGTAGGAGAATAGCAGAAACGGCTTCCTTAGTGGCATTAGTGTATACGATAAAATCCTTCTCAAAGTCCGATCTCTCCAAAACCGGTGCATAAATGATTTCTTTCTTAATCCTTATGAAATAATTTTTGACGTCTTCAGTCCAGGAAAAGGAGTGATCTTGCCTTAGAAGATTATGAATTGGTTTGACCATTAAAGAAAAATTGGGAACAAATCTACAGACAAAGTTGATAATGCCCATAAAGGCTTGAACCTCCTTTTTGGAAGTGAGGGTAGGAAGGTTCAAAATAGCATCGATCTTTTCGGGATCTATGCTTATTCCTGAACCATAAACGATATGACCAAGGATTTTTTCCTTGGTAACGCCAAAAATAGATTTAGAAGGATTTAAATAAATACCGAACTTTTTGCATCGCATTGAAACTTTTCTAAGATAACCAAAATGATCCAACCGGTTTTTTGAATAAACAGACAAGTCATCAAGATAAACCTGGATAATCTTACTGATAAAATCTTCAAAAGATATCTGCATAGATCTTTGGAAAGTGGCACCTGCATTAGATAATCCAAAAGGCATGCGTTCATAAGAAAAGGTGCCCCAACGTGTAGTGAAAGTGGTTTTGTACCTATCAGTCCTTTTCACCTTGATCTGATTATAACCAGAGAAACCATCAAGGACATGATTTGTGACCCTGCAACTTGCTGCAAAATCATTTCCATGTTAGGGAGAGGAAAATGGTCTTTTATGTTAGCTCTATTCAATGTGCGAAAATCAACACACAATCGGATCTGACCAGTTGTTTTTCGAATGAGGACCAAATTTGAGACCCACTCTGAATACTTAACCAGGAAACTTATTCCAGATTTCAAAAGTTTTTCCAACTCCTTCCTAATAGTAGCTTCAAGTACAAGGTTAATGGGTCTTTTTTTTTTCCTAACTGGTTTTATCCCTTCCTTAATAGGAATGGCATGTTGTATGAGAGAAGGATCAAAACCACAAAGATCCTCGTAAGACTGAGCAAAAACATCTTGAAATTCATGAAGTAAAGTAGTGAATTTCATCTTTTCTTCCTCAGTACATTGGGCACCTATCTTAACATTATTGGGGTAATTGGGTGTTCCAATGTTTAGGGAAATGGTTTCACCTACTTTCCTTTTTGACTCCTCTTCTTTATGCATTTCTTTGTTTCCTACATCACTCGATGAAAATGAACTTTCTAGAGGAGTCAAGCCTTTCTAAATTTTGTTGTTTTACATGGATATAATCTCCTTGGGCTTAAATGGTTCATTTTGTATGAAAGCACATATGCCTTCATCGCTAGGGAAGACCTACCATGACTCTACATTGTCAGGAATATGAGGATGATACAAATATTGAAAAGTACAATCAGGTCTCTGATGTAGAAGTTGTTGAGTAGGAGACGCTGCAAACACAGTTAACCCGTCAGCCATTGAATTAAATTCCCTTTAACATGAGTGATGTTAAATGATAATAGGTTCGAGATAAGCATCCAAACAACTTGGGTGTAGAGTTTCATCAACTTATTTCTAGGATATTATATTTTACGTACAAGGTTCACAACAAGTTCATAGTCCCCCAAAAATGGAAGGTGTCCACAACCTAAATTATAATCATTTTCAATGCTTAGAAATAATCCTTCAAACTTAGTAGCGTTATTCATGCAAGAAAATTCGAGTCTATAAGAAAAGTTATGAATTTTACCTACAGGTGAGTATAATATAATTCCATCTCCATTACCTTCGTTGGAGCATGAGCCATCGAAGTGCATGTGCCACATACCATCCTCTAGACCAATTTGTTCTGGGGCAATGACACCCTCATCCACAAAGATGGAGTACACTCCTAAGTCCTCCTCGACATAGTTTACATTAGTTTGTGGAACACTCTCTGTGTGTGGTGAGATTCTTCCTTCCCTCAGGATTATGATATTCTTTCCATTCTAAGGAACAAATAAGTGTGTTCTATCAAGAGAAATATATCCACCTATCAAGTCTTCCAGTCTCTTCCTAAGATGATAGAATAGTTACTTACTGGCATGTCAATTACTTGGATGTTGAGGGTTGTCCTTATTTTAGGATGTGCATACATAACCAAAGTCGCGTCTTTGATTTCACCTATAGTCAACTGTTGTAGATTGTTATAGGAGAGCATGATTCTAGAATTTTCATTAGTACATGATAAGCCTAGCTCTTCCATAATAATTTTCGACATTACGCTTGGGCCCAAACCATCGTCAATTAGGAAATAATGGGCTATTTTATCCATAATTTTTACAAAAATAAAAAATGGATGGGTTTTTACAAGGTGTCTAAATTCATTTACACCTACTTTATTTACAATAGAATCCTCTTCTTTAGCCTCTTCAGAAAGATTGGCTATGGTGGAATCTTTTCCTTAAAGTTTTCAAGATGCTTTTGTTGTTCAGGGATGGCAACCATGTCTAGCAGAGTAGCATTGGCCTTGATATTATCCAATTGGTTGAGAATTTTATATTTGGAAGAGGGAAGAAGGGAGGGAACTCCTTGATTGTCTAGAGTCTTAGTAGCCTGCATAATGGAAGCTTATGAAGATGAGCTTAGACTAGAAGAAGTACGAGGGGGGTCATATTTCCCTTTTGAAACATAGGATTTATTCCTAGTGTTTATGATCATGACATCTTTTGGTTCTTCCCAATCTAGAACAATAATGGTGGTTTCAGGATTTTTGCCAAATATTTTATATCTGACACTATTATTTACCTCGCAAGTACTTTCCTCATGATTTTCATCGAAAAAGTTACACCAACTGTGATACATGATGGCTTTGGGATGAAAGTTGTTTTCATTGGTATTCCTAAAAGGTGGTGAAGAAGAATATGATGCCCCAGGAGTAAGTGAAGGGACATTTCCATTTTGCTCGTATGATATCATCTGATTTTTCATATCCTGTACAAGTTGTGGGAGGGTAGAAATGTTTTCTTCTTTAACCGAGTCCCCTTCGGGGAGACCTATTCTTTCTAGTTGTTCTTCATATTCTATACAAGTATGCAAGGAAGAACCAAGGTTATCAATATCCTTTTCTTCAAGCCTATGCCGATAGGGGCAAGGTAGAGCATTATAGTAATGCATAAAAGCATCTTGGTTATAGGGGCGAATAAGTTTCGGAATTTGATTATATAAATTGGTGAAACGAAGTTTGAAATACTTAATACTGTCAATGTCCTTGTATGCAATGTTATTATATTCCCTCAATTGTTCGGTTGGGCTCTTAGACTACCCATAATTGGACTTAAACTAGTAAACTAATTCTTCCCAAGTGGAAAGGATTTTGGTAGGGAGATCAAAAAAATGTGTCGTTTCTTTCCCTTCGAGAGAGTTGACAAATAGGCACATGAAAGTATCATTATCATTGGCTCCTATATTGTGACAAGCATTAGATAAATCTACCAAGTGATCATTTGTAGTGATGGTATTATTTCCAGAAAACCTAGGTAGATGCTCTTTAAATTTTGGTAAAGGACAAGTAGCAGGCGCTAGGTACAAGGGAGAGGATACGTGCCACGTGGTGGTAGTAGCATATTCCTTGAATTGGAAAAAACTATACTTCTTGATGATCTTGGAATGGTTGGTAGTAGATTGGACAGGAACCTGATGGCTATACAAACTACCAATTACTGACGAGGTTGAAGGTTGAGATGATGAGGCACCTCCAGTACCACCAGAGCCACCTACAGATGCCATGTTGTAAATGATGGGTGTCGGTGTGAAAGCTGAACTAGCCAAATCAGACAAATTTCTCCTTATAGTACCTTGTTGGGTTTGTTATCACTCCAGGAAACTCTTCTAGGTTGTAGCTCAAAGATTCCTGGTAACTTAACTATTTTCTTAATGTTGAATATATGATTGGATCAATATGGATAACTACTTCACTGAATCTTACACTTAAGATAGTCTAGGTATATTCAACATTACAAGGCCTTCAAGAGCTATTATCAGACAGGTTGTGTATCAAATAGAACAAAATATAATCACATAAACCAGATCACACATATATAAAACAATAGGTATGATGGGTCTAGAAACTAGTGCAATAGCTTATGATCCTTTGCCAAATAATCAAATAGTGAGATGACAGTCACCTATGGATTATATAAGCATAGACAGAGAATGGAATTCACTCATAAACATAGACAGATAAGAAAGAAGGAATCTGATAACATCAATGAAAGAAGCTTGCAAGTCTCATATATTAAAGAAAGCATCTCAACACAAAATACAATAATCTAGTCTCCAAAATCAAACCCTTATCTTTCAAAAGTTTATGGCTTTATAGCCTTTACATGAGAAATCTAGATCCTAAAAAGTTGGATCGGATTTACTTGAAATAGTAAGTCAAAATCTAGTACAAGAAAATAGGAAGAGATGCTAAAAACTAGGTCAATTTCCTCATCCTTGATGATCTTCGTATATTTCAAAACTTTGACAAGTGTAGAAATCCTTCCAAGGCTGTAGAGTATCCATAGAAGATAAGATAAGTCGAATCTGCTATTTCTGGCAAAAATTGTTTCTGTACCGAGAAAATAGGTATCTAATTCCATGTTTCTACCTTGCTAAATGCCTCAAATATCAAAACAAATCCTTAAATCTGACGTGTTTAGTTATTATCCATCTTTTGAAACCATTCTCAAGGCATCTGATTAAGAAAAACTTTGATCTAGGCAAAAATACAACCTCTCTGCCCCGTCTGTAACTTTTGGTGGGTAGAAGAGTTAAAATCTGATACTGTATGCCACCGAAGGCTCTACTTTCGCTGGCTAATGAACAATGAAATGTCTGCCTAAGCCACTGAAACTTGAGATTAAAAACAGTTCACAAAATTGTAAAAATGTGTTATCTTTATGCTTTAAGAACTTCAAGGTTGCTCCTCTAGAGTCTTTGTAGTCTGAGCGAGGTTCTTTGTGGCCGTTGCTCGGTTCTCCAGGCCTGAGTGAACTATAGGCTTTGGATTTTTAAGCATGAGTTTAATCTTTGAACACCTAGCAGCCTTATATGCCTTTTGGTTTGCTTGAGTTAGTTTTATGTTTTTCTTCTCCAGCTTGCCATACATCTTAGCAAGTATATGAAAAGAATCATATAATTCAACATTTCTTTCTACTAGATTTTTACTCCTTCTCTTGATTTCTCTTTCAAGAATTTCAAGTTCACATACTTGCCTGAAAAGTTGATTTATATTTTGTGATGAAGACTTCTTTGGTTTGCTGGTTGATGCTTCAGCAACTTGTTGGTCTTGATCTCCCTTAGGTACTTGTGAAAGAAAATCTTCATGCTCTGTCACAGGCTCTCCTGTTGGAACTACTTCTAGAAGACCTTGCTCTGCCACCACAACTTCCTCATGCTCTATTGCAACAGGCTATTCTTCATGCTCAGAGTCTGTGTAGGGGAGATTTAGGATGTTTTTATCTCTTGGAGGAGATTTTGCTTTCCCTGTATCATGATTGAAATCCAATTTTTCCTTATCTTTCCCAGGCTTAGAAGATGGAGAGGGTTGATCAACTGCAACTAGAGAGATGACTCTCCTCTTCCTCTTTCCACTTCTAGGAGTAGAAGACTTCTTTGAAGAAGGCTTGTCCTTATCTCCTGACTGAAAGTCTGTCTCAAATTCATTCCAAAAGAGGAAATGATCCCATTTCCTATTACTTCTCTTCAACAACTCACAAATCATGAGTGTGATTAGGCCATGATGAAAAATCCTTCTCTTAACTTTACTTGGTTTTGCTTGAACTTGGTAGGCCATTTTCTTCAAGCTCCTGTAGAGGTAATAAGGCAAGTTCAAAGGCATTATGCCAGTGAAGTGGTTCATCAATTTGAAATGATAGATCATTACCCTGTAGTATCTACCTTCACAAGTTATATAAACAAGGATGGCTTTTAACAAGTTCTTCCATTTATCCTCAAGAAAAGACATGGGAATGTCTTTCTTCCAAATTAAACTTTTATGCTCTGGTTTGAGATAAGACCTAAACTCAATATCCTTGGTGACTGTAGTCTCAAACCAACTCTCTCTGGTTCTGGGAAGTTATGTCACCTTTACTATGAGAGCTTCATCTACTATGAATTCATCCTAGCCAATGACAACGTTTCTCCCATTGAAAGTCAAAGCAAAAGCCTCTGCTGCCTATTGGTGAGAGCTCTGCAACTTTTCACAAAACCTGTAACACCGTGCATCTTTGAATAACTTACATACTTATGGATGTGACTCTAAGTAGTGTATGTCATTTAGCTCTTTCCTGAGAGCAGTTGCTCCTCTCCTCATTTGCTAAATTGATCTTGTACACCTGTAAATGAAAACTCAGGCTTGGGGAAGACCACACATCACAAATGGAGGAAGGTTATGGCTCAGCTACAACAGAGGCGAAATATGAGAAACGTTTACAAGCTAGCCCTAACTTTGAGGGATTTGAAATCAAATGAGGATTTGAAATGGTAATGATTAGCAGATCAATCTCGAAGGGTAGGAAGGTACAAATAGCCATGTGATTTTGTTGGCATTGAATTTGGAATAATTTAATTAATCGCGCAGATCTCAAATCCTAGATTTTAGGACAGGTGTAAGATAGAGAGGGTTTAGGGTTAAGTAAATCACATCAATATTCATAATGAAACTAAAACACCTCTTACCAAGTAATCATCGACCACTTCCTGTCTTTTCGATGGCTAATGATTAATCATAATCCTTCAAACTTGACTTTTCATCCATGATGAAGAGATGTGCTAGCCTTTTCCAAGCTCATCCACTTTTGGTGGCTAGAGTAGCCCTGAATTTTGCGTTTTAGCTTCTGAAAGATAAGGCTTTCGGTGGCTAATGAAAATTTGAACAGTCTGCCTAAACCATCGAAACCTGAGATTTGACTTTTTTTTTTAAATGAAAACGAAACCAAATGTTTTTCAAACTTTATTACATGCATAAAGCTCTCAAAAATGAGCCTTAAAATATTTAAAAATGTATTTTTGAATGACATCTTGTCACCTAAAATAAAACAACTTGATTAATTTATTTGAGGAGATAACACTAGCTCCTATTGGGGGTGAAAGCCTCCCTGTGAGGTTTCAAAAACCACATAACCAATGTCTTTCCTATAAAACAAAAATTCAAACCTATCTACTAGTGTTTCCATTGGGCATAGAGTTATTTTGCAAAAAACAAAAACTGAAAATAAAATTTACAATGGCAAGGCTTTGAAGCCTTAGATAAAATAGAGTTTCAGAAAACGCCCATTGACTGGGCCACAAAACATTTCTTCACCTTCCAGACTTTGCAAAATGAAAGTGTTGTTATGTTGTACTTGAGTTATCATGAAAGGACCGGTCCAGAAAGAGTCAAACTTGCCATGCTTGCCTTTATCTTGTTTGAGAGCATCCCATTTTAGAACCCAGTCACCAACCTGAAAGTTGTCCACCTTTTATTTTCTGTCAAAAGTATCCTTGATCCTCTTTTGATGAGCTTCTGATTTGTCCACCAATTCTTCTCTGACTTGCTGCAATTCTACCAAGTCAAGCATTCTTCTCACCATGTCATTTGATTCAGGTTGTTCTTCCTGAAAGAACTTAGCCACTGGTAGAATTAGTTGAATGGGGAAAATGACATCAGTTCCATAAACCAGTTTGAAAGGAGAAGTCCCTATAGATTTATTGTTAGTCACTTTGTTGGCCCAAAGAGAAAACTTTAGTTTAGAATCCCAGCTCTTTTGATTCTCCTCCAACAAATTTATGATGATTCTGACTAGACTCTTATTGGATGACTCAGCAAGGCCATTGCCTTGAGGGTAGTAGGAGGTAGAGTGTACCAATTGAATGCCCATTTACTTACACATGTCAATCAATGCATCAACTTTAAAGGCTGTTGCATTATCTGTCACTAGCCTTTTTGGGTAGCCAAATCTGATCAGGATGTTTTCATAGAGAAACTTCATGACGACTTGATGAGTGGCATTTCTAGTGGGGATTGCCTCTATCCACTTGGTAAAATAGTCAGTGGCTACTAGGATCCACTTATGCTAACCACTAGATGAAGGATTAATCTCGCCTATGAAATCTAATCCCCACTACTGAAAGGGACCATTCACTACAATAAGTCTCAGGGGCAGAGATTTGAGTTGTTGCTTCCCTGTGAATCTTTGGCACTTATCACAAGATTTCACAAAGGCACACACATCTGAAAAAAGAAAAGGCCAATAGTACCTAGCCCTTAAGATCTTATGAGTTGTGGTATTCCCGTAATGATGGCCTCCACAAATACTTGAATGGAACTGATGCATGACTTCAGTTGACTCATCTTTGTCCAAACATCTCAACAGTAAACCAGAAGGACCTTTCCAATACAAAAGATTATCATTTATGCAGCATTTAATTGCTCTGAGCTTAAGAGCTCGAGCTTGAGTCATGCTAAGTTCAGGAGAAACCTCCAACTTCTGCAAAAAATGAACAATACCTGAATACCACTTGCATGAAGACAAATTCTCAGCCACTTGTTGGTTGTCATGCTACTCTTCTGTTGCTACCTCTGTCTATAAGCTTATTGAAGTTACCCCAATGAAATTTATGCCTAAAAGATCACAATTCTCTTCTCTCATGAGCTTGGCAAGGCCTTGGCCTTTTACCAGCTTGGTGGGCTTCACTTCTATGCCAAACTCAATCAACTTTTCAATCCATTTGGCTCTCTTTCCATCAATATCAGGCTGGGTCAAGACATCCTTCACAGAGGCTGAAGGAACATAGGCAACAACCTTTGCATGGAGGATATAAATTTTGAAATATTTTAATGACTTAATGTGAGCATATTCTTGTTTTTCTATAGGATCATACCTTAGTTCATCATCCCTGAGTGTTTTGCTGAAGAAATTCACTGGGTGATCAAGACTTTCATCATCTTTTTGTAACAAGACTATTGCCACTGTGTCATAGGAAGAAAAAGAGAAAATGTAGAAGTTCTTGATGTAATCTGGACTGATTAGAGTAGGAGATTCCATGATAGCCTACTTGATATCCTGGAATGAACTTCTTGCACTGTCAATCCATTTGATCTCAGATCCCTTTTTTATCATAGAGGTTATATGTTTCACTAAATTAGCAAAATTAGGAATAAACCTTCTAACAAAATTGATCTGACTGAGTAGGGATTGGATATCCTTCTTTGACCTTGGTATGGACAACTTATGAATTGCTTCAACCTGACCTGGATCAATTTTCACTCCCTCTGCTGAAATAATGTGGCCTAGGAGCTTACCCTTCTTGAGAAAAAATTGAGACTTTTTTGGGTTCAGCGAAATCCTGAACTGTCTGCATTTCAAAAATACTCTATTCATATGCTTCAAATGCTCTTCATGGCTGCTGGAATAGACTGTGATATCATCAAGATAGATGAGGACAAACTTGTCCTTCTCTCCCAAAAAGGATATGTCCATAGCCCTCTGAAAGGTGGCCCCAGCATTCATTAGCCCAAATGGCATCTTGACGTACATGAAGGTACCCCAAGGAGTAGTAAAAGCAATTTTCTCTCGGTCATCAGGGTGCATAGAAACCTGGTTATAGCCTGAGAAGCCATCTAGGAAAGACATAATATTGGCTCCTGAAACTCTTTGCAGCAAATAATCCATCTTGGGCAAGGGATAGTTGTCTTTCTTGGAGCATTTATTGAGGTTTCTAAAATCAACGCATAACCTGATCTCACCATTTTTCTTCCTCACTATCACTAGGTTTGTAACCCATTTAGAATATCTCAGTGGAATTATGATTTTGGCATCAAGGAGATTTTTGATTTCTTTTTCGATTAAAGGAAATAAGAGAGGACTAATAGGTCTCAATTTCTGTTTGAAAGGGATGGCATCATTGTCCAAGGGAATCTTATGTTGAATGACATCAGTATTATAGGTTTTCAAATCACTGTATTCCCAGGTGAATACATCAGCAAATTCCTTCATAAGACTGCAATATTCTGACCTCTGGTCAACAGTTAACTCAGTGGACAGATTTGTGAATTTAGGATGACTCTGGCTTCCTATATTGTGCTCATGGACATCAAGATCCTTCTCCTTCTTATCAGGTTTGTAGGGGACATCATTTTGGTCAAAAATCTTCTCAAGAGGCACCAAACCCCGAGGTATATAATTGTTGGGCAACTGAACAATATTGTGTTGACCCATTTTTTTCTTCAACTTAGGCTTTTTGGATTCCTCTACATTTTGTTTTCCTGGTCAATATGCATATCATAAAATTCATCTACGACCTGGAGAAATCTACTAAGCTCATCATCCTCCTCAAAGACTTTCCAATACTTGACATTGTCAAGTAAAGATGGTCTGTATTTGACTTGGATTTCATAGTTCAGTCTAGGAGGCATGGGAGGAATGAACATATTGGTCGAGACAACAAGGGAATTGGCTAGGTGGCTCATATCTCTGGGTATATAAGAAATATCAAAAATGGAAAAAGAGTCCCTGAGTTTCCATACCTCATCTATGTAAGCTTTCAACCTGACATGTTTTTATTGGAAAGTATTGTTCACTTGTTGTATGATGATATCTGCATCTCCAAAGACCTTTAGACATTTGATTCCCATCTCCTTGGAAACATTTAATCCCAACAGCAAAGCCTCATACTCTGTTATATTGTTAGTAGTCTTGAAATCAAGTTTAAAAGACAAATGAATGGCCTCCTTTGAAGGAGAAATCAAAACTACACCTGCACCTGTTGAGTCTTTGGTACTGGCACCATAAAAAAACATGCTCTAGATGGGAGTACTCTCTCCATCAGACTGTTGATAAGTAGGCTTTGTGAGCTGCAAAGGAGTTGGTTGACAATCATCTATTTGAAGAATCCATGCCCCAAAGTTCATGTCCAATGCATAGATGGGATGGTTTACATAATTCTTCTCATCATTAATGATGTAGGCAAGTTGATTTTCTCCGTAAAGTCTCTTTACCTCTCCTCCAAACACCGATATTGTGGCATACAAAAGATCCATCTGCAGGTACCACCTAGCCTTTTGCTCCATGAACATGACAAGAGGAGGCCAAACTTGGGTGGGATTTCAGCCACTACAACATCCATTACCATGCTTCTCATTGGTAGCTAGGCAAGCTTTATGACAAGGTCTTTTATGAGGCCGAGGCATCTGACTTTCCTAGATTCGAAAGAGAAGAGATCATGGTAAGGTTTTTTGATGTCAAGCCCAAGATCATCCATCACTGCTTTAGGCATAAGATTGTGTGACGCTCCCAAGTCAAGCAAGCAATTGTGAAGGATCTTGTCATGGACATTCATGGATATGTAGAAGGGTGGACAAGAATCATCTCGGTTTTCAACCATAGGTCCTATAGTCACTGTGGGCTTATCATCTTGAAGGTTTGCATAATCAGTAGCTATGGGAGTCTTTGTTTGAAGGGACTTCAGGATAGCAGACTTGAATATATCATTCTTCATGAGTTCAATCAATGACATAGGTATATTTACCTTCTGAATTTCTGATTTGAAATTAAATGAATAGAATATTTTGTCGGAAGGTCTTACCTCGTTAGAGGGAGCTCTGAGGGACACCTAATCCTTAGCTTGGGGATTCAATGGCTTCTGCAACTGTTTTGCAGGAGTGGACAATTGTTTTGCAGGTGCAACAAGCTGCTTGGCAGCAACATCTTTCTTCTTTCCGGGGGTAGCAAGCAATGGCTTTGAAGTAGCAGTCTTGGATCTTAAATTATAACCTTGTTGATCATCTGTCTGATAAAAAAATTCTTCCATGCTTGCCTCATTAATCTGATCATTCATGAGGGACTCTTCATAATCTGTTTGTTTCAAGAAGGAGGAATCAACATCATCCACAAATCAATTGATGTCATCTTTGTTATCACTGAAATTTTGTCCGCACATGGTTACAAGTACTTAGCATCGTCAAACAGTGATGAAGTCATCCATGGACCTGAATTAATACCAAAGCATTCATAAAAGGTCAAAATCTATACAAAGTAGTGAAAAATTGAAGAGTTCTATGCATACATTGGGTGCGCACGCACATGCGCGAAACAAAAACGTAGAAATCGTGCACATGCACACGATGCGTGATTGTTATCACAAAAATTTGCACACCTGCTAAACGGTGCATTTATGAGAGTGGTCAGCCTCCCACCCACTTATGGTTCAGCTCCCAAGCTGATTTGACCCTCAAATCTGGACTGGATCTGACTGGAGGGCTAGTCAAAGGCCTAGGAATTCCCTAATTGGCCTCTTTTCACACTACAAAGCAGTTAAACAAAATCCCAAAGGAATGCTATAAAAAGGCCATGGATGCACCTCATTTTTCAAGGAATTCAAAGTAATGTTATGTTGCCTCTATTCTCTTGAGGACTCCATCCTTGTCAAGATCATATTTGCACCATTGCATTGGACAATCCATCTCACCCATTGAGTGGATTTGTAAAGAGTTATTTCATCAGTTTCCATTTTTCTTTGTTGTAAGAAGAGCTAGCTAGTGGGGGTCCAAGAGCCCTCCCTTGGAGGAAGAAGGGACTCATAGTCCCCTTTCTTCTTGGTGTATCGTTTCACTAATAGATCAACCTCAACATTGGTGACATGGGTCTTATGGTTCTTTTTGTTTCTATGTCCCTATGCTCATGAATTTAGTTGTTATTGCATTTCTTAGTTTAATTCTTAATTATAGTCTTTTATTTTCTTTCCCTAACTCTTTTCCTTGCAGCTGTCCTTCTTAGCAGACCCAACTGAGCTTGTAAGCACCTCTATTTTTCTCACCAAGGTGATGAAAGAGGCGCAACAGATTGGCTACTCCACTAGGGAAAGGTATCAATTTCCTACCCCATTTGGGTTTTTCTTGCTCTTCTTTTAGTTTGTTTAACTTGCAGGTGCACTAACCGGCCTAAGTCGACCTGCCACTCAGCGAATTCCAAGTTGAATTGAGAGAAATCCATCTGGATTTTTCATTCTCGGTCATGCGTCATATATGTGCGGTTTTTTAGGCCCATAGACGCGCATCGTGCACACATGTGCCTGATTCACGGTTCTGTTCTGCGCACGTGCACCTGTTAACTTGTCTCTGTTCACGCACATGCGCTCTGTGCGCCTCTGTCTCCACTGAGACCCATGCATCTATGCAAAAATTCACATTGTAAAGTTGTTGAGATGTGGAGAATGCCATTTGCCTTCTTAAAAATGATTTCAAGCATGTTTTAAAGCTGCACCACACTTAGTCTCCTCATCATATAAAGGGGTTAGTCAAAAACACATAGGCACTTAGGAGGATAAAATCAATTTCCCTTCTTTTCTTTTTTCCACATGGATGGCTTGTTTTGACTCACAAGATAAGTTCAAAATCATTTTTAATCACATTTTACTTGCATTGGGACTAGAAGTTGAATAACAATCGCTTAGTATGCTCTTCTCTCGTGCCTCCAAGCAATCTTGAGAATCAGAAAAAGATTGTAAAACGATTTCATCTCCATTAAAGAACATTAAAACCTTTAGGAGAGGACAACAACCCTTCTTGTGACTCCTCTTAGTTTACTTTTTCAAACACATCTTAATATTGTAATGGGCCCATACATGTCCACATGCTACAAAGATAGGATAGTGTTTGAATTTTGCTTTCTTAGATCAAAACACTAGGGAAGTTTAAAGGTTTGTAACGGGCCCATACATGCCCACATGATCAATCTAGGATAGTTTCAAAGCTTTTCTTAGATTACATCACAATAGGGAGTTAAAGGGATAGTAATGGACCCACATGTCCACATGCTAGCTTCCTAGGGACTTTTGAATTACGCAAGGTTGTACCGAAGGCACTTAGTTAATTAGGTAATCAAACACTTGTAAGGACCAAGCGAAGTTCACATGCAGCAAGGTGACATCTAATTCACTAAAAATTGGCACACTTTCACTCACACACAAAAGTCACTTATCACTCACATAGCTTCTTCTTGAAACGTGGAGGTCAAAGTAAGTTTCCTCCAAAGGGATTCCGAAAATACCCCACCCTTTTCTTGACGAGACTATCCACTCCCATTTTAAATCAACGAGGTTAGTTTGCAATCCCAACCTCCCAAAACAACTACATCTAAAATCTTTCTAAAAACTCACTAAGTTTTCCTCCATAGGAGGTGCCAAAAGAAATTTTTTAGTCTAGGTAGGATTTCGGGGATAGGCATCCAAATAACTCCCCGTTATCTGGTTCTCACATTGTCAAAACCATAGAAGTTGTCAAAATAGGGAACTAAAAATCCTCCAAGTCAAGTGTTCCTAATACCATAAGGCAGGGAGATACCTGTGAAGGGTTGAAGGCTGACGTCCGGTTGTTCTGTGTGTCCCCCCTTGAGGCACCCACCTCTTGGACGGGATCCAACCCATGACCCATTTCTTAGGTCGAAAATCTAAATGCTGCACTTTGACCAAGGTACCTAGTGACCAACTTTAGGACATCTACCCAGGTGGAAATTGTGGGTTGCAATTGCACCTTGATTAGATTTTGTGTGGCTATTGGGAAATATCGCCAGCTCTTTCGGGATATGCCCTTTTTACCCCTCATTATAACCAATTATTTCATCCTTCACTAGTTTCTCTTCCAGTGACTTCAGACCCCACTGTTGAGTACTATTGGAAGGTCCTGTGCTATTTTGAGAGGAAGGACGTTACATCTTATAAGACACGAGCATTTGCTTTCTTTTGATTCCCCACGCAGACAAAACCCACTTACCCATATATATGCTTCTTTTTCAAAACATTTTATGTATGATGCACATCTGATTACAGTTTGATTTGGATATATATATTGTGTAAACATTCAACACAACGGCTCTTGTTTCTATATTACTCTCACCACTCTTTGCACACATTCACGTAGCTAGTTGGACATCATAGGGGAACCACAGAACCCCCGTCATTCATGACGCTTGATAAACCTCCCTCCTATCTTAGGGAGAGTGTCTGGTCTTGCCCACTCATCGACACCTCCTTCCCACACTCCTATGAGTGCTATTGTTTTAGGATCAGCTTTTCTTAGTTCTACATTACTTGGGTCCACTTCCCAAGGTCATATGTTCACTTGCTCTCCTTTACACGGAAGCGGGGGACCCACTTCCTCTCAAGGAGGAAGCACCAACCCACCTAACCCCCCTTAAGGGTCAGGTTCACAACACACCATGGATGGAGCTAATCCTCCCCCCCCNGTAATTCCAACCAAACTACCTTCAAACATACCAAAGTTTGAAGGAAAGGTAGGTGATGACCCTGCCAACCATGTCATGACCTTTCACCTATGGTGCTCCTCCAATAGCATTATGGATGATTCGATTAGAGTTCGATTATTTCAACACACACTCACTAGCCCATCGGCCAAATGGTATGTAGAAGAAAAATTAGGGTCCCACGCAACTTTTGAGTCATTGGCCAAAGCCTTATTGACCTTCTTCCAATTACCCATCCGCCACGATAATGGTCTAGAACTACTTTCTAATTTCAAACAAACCTCAGCCACACATATCGCTGACCACATTCATGAGTGGCATAGGCAACGTAGTTTGTGCAAAGCAGAAACCACCAAGCAACAGTGTCTCGACTGGTTTCTTAGATCACTTGTCTCTCTCCTCAGTAAGGATGTAGCTTCCACCTTCCCTCAATTTGAAGAGGAAGCCATCAGTAAGGCCCAACAATATGACCTTATCTATGCACAGTCAGGGTACTTATACACTGTACTTCATAATCTTCCAAAACCTATACCATTTCGCCAAGACAAACCTGGGATGTCTCACTCAGCAAACGAAATGATTGGTACCACCACTCACCACGGTCCACAACCCCAACCACCACTGATGTATGGAACACCTCAATACCCACCGGCATATGGGGGCACTTCTTATTACCCCCCACCCCCTTATCAACAACCATACCCTGTTGCTATACCTCCACCCATCAGTGGACCACCGCCGGCACCCCCCATACATCCACCTATTCAAACAAACTCTGGTACTCCCTCTACCTCAACTTATAGTACTAGTGAAATCACTACGCCTTCCTATGTACCGTATGGATTGTTACCACCACAGAATCCATACTTCCCATTTCCTGGTCCCCCATAACCCATAGCTCCCCCACATCCTCATGCGGGGGCAAATTTTGTTCAACTCTCTGTCGTTCATCAATACCAAAATTTTGAACAACTGAATACGGCCAATCCAACCCATCCATCGAACAATGCCAAGAAGAAAGGATGGAATAGGAATAACAACAACCTAGGTCAAGGCAGGAATCAACCCCCATAACACCAATTCACTGGGGGCAACCAGAACCAAGGGAACCAAAACCCCCAAGGGGGCAATAATAATAAATGCCAAGGGTGAAATAACAATAATGTTAAAACCATATTCCCTTGTGCCCTTTGTGGTGAGTTCGACCATTACACTCATCATTGCCCCCAAATCGCTGATTTCAAATGGTTGAAAGACTCTGGTAGTCTTCCCCATTCTCCAACACCGCCTGCCCCTCAGCAGGCACCACAACAATACGTGCAACAACCCCCTCCCATCGTGCTGCAAAATCCTATTCCACATCAAGGTGTGATAAACACCCAGCAGGACACACAGCATCCCCCACCTCAGGTAGGACAATACCTCAACCCCAACAATCCAGCAGATCGCACAATTCTCCTCACTAGTGAGGAAGAAATCCTTATGCAAACGCGTAATCGTCAGTATCATGCACCCGCTGAGTCTCCTCCCATCCCTCTAGAGACAAACCCTACACCGACGGGACCCCCGTTGGTGATTCCTCGCCCTTTCGCTAAACCACCACTTCGCATCCCTCGCATCCCATTGCGTAGGAATGTCCACAACCCACAGGCGAGGGTAGCTCATAACTATATTTTGGTCGACGACTTAGCGCAATCCCTGGCTGCCATGTCAGTATTGGAGGTCCTCCGGACTTGTCCTACTTAGCGGAAATCATTACTTTCCGCCTTGGTGGCAGTCGACCCCGCAGATACCTGACTCATCACCTTTGATCTTGACAGCGGAGAACCTCGTCTTCTCGCCTTAATCGCTTTCCAAATACCAGTAAAAATACGGAACATCACAGTTCATCGGTGTATCATCGATGAAGGTGTATCTACATGCATTATGTCCAAAACGGTATGGAAAAAACTTGGTTCCCCGAAACTCATACCCTTTGCCATCACATTACATGCTTATGAAGGATGACCATCATCTCCTAAAGGGCTCTTCCAAAATGTCCCCATCGAACTCGGGGGCAAGACTAGTCTCATCGATATCGAAGTTATCGATGCCCCTCTTGATTATAATATCTTGTTCGGTCGTAGCTACATGTACGCTATGAAGTGAGTAGCATCTTCCATCTTTCAAACAATGATGTTCCCCCACAATGGGAAGATTGTTACTATTGACCAAGTCTCACATTATGAGCCTAATCCATTTGCCAACATCGATAACATTCTTCTTCTCATCCACACAAGTCATGACGCATATCCACTCATCGAGATGGGTCCCGGGATTTTTAAAGATCCATCCTTGTTAGGAATGTACCATGGAGCACCACCACTCCTTTATCCTTCCAATCAAGTATACGTTGTATCATCTAACGGAACTCACACAGAAGATACCCTTCCTCCTACTGAGGTTTCTATCATATCTGATGTCCCACTCATCACAGAACCCCCCCCTCAAGAACCTCCTGGACACTCGTCGACCCCACCAGTCCAAAATTCCACCTCTCCCCAAGGACATATCCCAGTTTGGGAGACAGTTCCCCAAGCCATCACTCAAATTCTCTTCTTTTACCCTCCACCAGGTATCGAAGCTTTTTAGGTAGCCGCAACGTTCACACTACTTAATATGGTGTTAGCAATCCCAGTTTGATATTTACACCCACCAGAGATGGTCCCTCGACCATCCCTTCCCCCCCCAAAAAAAAGGAATCCCCATGACGATTCCCATACTTACCCCCACCACACCCCCACTCACTAGCCCCCCTACTACAGCTGGGGGTAGGAGAAAGAAGAAGGAGCCCACAGCTCCACTTCCTCCATGTATCCCACCACCGTGCGCACTATGTGAGAAAGAGGGACACCAAACCAACAACTGCCCGTCTCTACCAAAATTACAGAATTTGATCCCACTCAATCAAACTCCCCCAACACTCGCCACTATAGCTAGTCCCGCCACTACTACCCCCCCTTCCAGTAGTAAAGGATTGCGGACCAAATACACTTGTGTTATATGTTCATAATATGGCCATTATACCCACCATTGCCCAGCACTGCCACGCTTTCGACAGAAATTAGCCGCAGTATGCCAGAACTTCCAGAGCAACCCCAGTCCTGCTACGTCCTCCTCCACCAATATCACTGACATCCGGTATGTCACCACTTCAGTCCATGAGTGTATGAGACGCCCTTGCTCTCTCTGTGATTCATTAGCTCATTTTACATACTAGTGTCCTATGATCCTTGAATACAGGCAACGCCAATTGACCCTGCTTCAACGGCCCGTAGAGACGATAATTGACATTACCTTGTCACTAGCAGATCTTATTGTCATTTCTCCCGAACCCGAGGCCCTCCCAATGCCTCCATGGTTCTTATATGAATTATCGGAGGATTCACCCCCCAACCCGCCCAACTCTCCTGCTCATTCCCCTACAGACATTTTACACCCAACCACCACAGGTACCCCTTAGTACTTTAATATATGGTTTTTGTCGAGTGAACCCTCACCATCTCCTAACATTGTTCCCCCTGCTTCTTCACTAGGGGGCAACCACACAAAAACCGTCACCAATATCACTCCTCATGACCCCTTGTATTCCCATCACTTCCAATACGACGAGGAAATACTCAAAGAGTTAAACTACCCAGACCCCCCTTGGGATGCGCTACATCATCGCACATTCTTCTCTCCATAGGAAGCCTCCATGCCTCCTAACCAAAACCCCATTTACGCGGTCGAACCCAAGGATTTTATCCCATCAGGGCCTATCGACTGGTTCAAAAATCCCATTCCTGCCCTTGATGCTTTTGAAGATGGCAACATGGCCAACATTTCCCCCACCATTAAAATCGACATTTCCATTAAAAATGGCATCGTCGAAGAAATCACCATCGGAGCTACTTTCACTCCTCAGGATATCACCGCATATAAAGACCTCTTCCAAGAATATAGGGATATTTTTTCCTGGTCATACACAAAAATGCCTGGCCTCAATCCCTCTATTGTCGAACATCGCATCGACACCTGCCCTGACATTACACTAGTTCGCCAAAAATAATGACCGCTACACCCATCCAAAGTCGCGGCTATCAAAGTCGAAATTGACAAGTTACACGTTGTCGGGTTCATTTACCCCATCGCCTATACCTCATGGGTTTCCATCCCTGTACCCGTTAACAAAAAACAGGGCACTATCTGCGTTTGCACAGACTTTCACGATCTCAACCACGCATGTCCCAAAGACAACTTTCCAATGCCTTCCATCGACCAAATTATCGACGACTGTGTCGGCCACGAGGCTCTATCCTTTATGGATGGATTCTCTGGTTATAATCAAATCCAAATTCACCTAACCGGTCAGTATAAAACCACATTCACTACCCCTTGGGGTACTTTTGCATATCGTGTCATGCATTTTGGCTTAAAGAATGCCAGCGCAACTTTCCAGTGGGCTATGACATACATCTTTCACGATTTGGCTCATATCATCCTCGCCTACTTGGACAACCTCACCTCTCGATCCAAGAAATGCACCTAGCATCTTGATGATTTACGAATCATCTTTCAATGGTGTTGTCAGTACAACATCCGCTTAAATCCCCTCAAGTGCATGTTCTGTTTCACCGCAGGGTGCCTCCTCGACTTTATTGTTTCCCAAAGTGGTATTACTGTGGACCCCCTTAAAGTCCAAGCTATCACCAAAATTCCACCTACCCGGAATTTACATCAACTTCAGAGCCTACAGGGCAAAGCTAACTTTCTTAGACGCTTTGTCCCAGATTATGCCATACGTGCACATGGTTTCCTTCGCTTACTACGTCATGACATTCCATTTCACTGGGATGACCATGCCCAACAGTCATTTGACGATCTTAAAACAACACTTTCAAACGCACCATTAATTAGTGCACCTGACTACAATCGCGACTATATCCTCTACGTATCAACATCAGTTGTATCAGTAGCAGGAGTTCTCATCTAGCTAGGTGATGACAATCGCGAGCATGTCATTTATTACGTTATTAAAAACCTCTCAGGGCCACCCTTGAAGTATAAACACGAAGAGAAACTTGCTCTTGCAGTTGTCCTTGTAGTCCAGAAAATGCGCCACTACATTCTGCTTCGCACAACAAAGGTCGTCGTAGATTCCAACCCTATGCAATACTTGCTCAGTCGTCGGCAAGTTAACGACAAATTTTCTCTATGGATCGTTATCCTTCAAGAGTATGACCTCAAGTTATCAACACCTAAGAGTAAGAAGGCCCTTGTTCTCGCCGAACTTGTCATGACCCTTCCCTCTGACACCACCAATGCCCCCGTCAACACCGACTTTCCCGACGAACTTCTCTTTTACATCACTTCGGATGATCCTTGGTATGGCGACCTCCTCGTCTATCTCCAAACTCAAAAGTTTGGTAACCACCTTTCACGAGTCATCGTATTCGCCATCAGGCCCCCCGCTACCTCCTCATCGAAGACATCCTATACCGACGGGGAGTCGACACCATTCTTCGTCGATGCTTGACTATTGACGAGGCCGATAGAGTCTTAAACGATTGCCACAGTGGCGGATGTGGAGGCCATCTTTCGGGCATATCCACTGCTCAAAATATTATCCGCGCCGGTTACTTTTTGCCTACCTTGTTTCATGATTGCATTCATGCCGTGAAATGATGTGAGCAATGTCAGCTCTATGCCAATAAAGCTCGATCTCCCCCTGCTCTTCTTCACCCTATCATCACTTCCGACCCTTTTTGTAAATGGGGAATCGACTTCATGACTTGTAATCCCCCCTCCAGCAATGTTCACAAATACATCGTTGTTGTCGTTGATTACTTCACCAAATGGGCATAGTCTATGCCCACCTTCAACAACACCGCTGACACTGTAGTGCATTTTTTCTTTAACCACGTCATCTCCCGCTTTGGCATACCTCTCCAACTCGTTTCCGATCATGGGAAACACTTCGAGAAGGAGATCTTCGTCGAACTCTCATCTCGGCTAGGATTCTCTCACGAGTTTGCCTCACCATATTACCCTTATTCTAATGGACAGGTCGAAGCAGTTGACAAAGTCCTCAAGACCATGTTACAGTGCACGGTTAATAAACATAAAACCAATTGGCATCATATGTTACTTTCTGTGCTATGGGCTTACCGAACGGCTGTGAAAACAACCACTGGATTCACACCATTTCATTTAGTCCATGGGGTTGAGGCCACTCTTCCCATCGAGTGCAAAATTCCCACCTTACACACCGCAATTGAGCTATTACCCGACACTGCTCCAATGGAGCAGCGCTTGCTGAACTTGGAGTCTCTGGATGAATATCATCGATCTTCCTTATGTTATAACCCTAAATTGCACTATCCATGCTTACCTGGCATCAAACCAACTCATTGCCCTTCATTGCCAAAGCCATGCTGAACAGACTCTTCAAAAACCTCCCAAATTAAGTAACCCGCGCCCTAACCTATCACTGGGCGCGTTGGGACGCTGGCAGGGCTTCTGCAGCACGTGTGTGAACGCTGGCTGGCCCACTACAGCCCACGTTTACCTAACAAAGCAAAAAATCAGGAAAGTTTCCGCCGGAACGAAGAGATTTTTGTCAGTTAACTGGAACTCCCAACCATGCATGGCCGAGAGTTTGACTAAAACCCTAGCTCCTTGTAGCTTATAAAAGGAGGGGTAGGGGTACTATTCAAAGGAGGAAAAATCATAGCAAAGAAACTCTGCCAAATTGCCAAGTCCGTTTTTTCCCAACCCTTTAGCCTTTCCTCAAGCTTTAGGAGAATTCAAGCAAAGCAGTTGGAGGACAAAAGAAGAGGAGGAGCCCAGGATCAGGATCGAGGAACGGTGGCCGGTCTCTATAATCATTGTAAGTTGATTCATATTGAGAT
>ML777234.1:1890180-1909978 GCA_009831015.1 Picea engelmannii
CTTATCACTTGTCGTGCTATTGTCCAAGGGAAGTTTGTTACTTAGCCTGAGTCGGCCACTCTGCAATATGTCTCTTGTCCACATACCCAGCCATCCTGAACGTCCAATCAAGTCTTTGTTCGAAATCACTGAAGCCTTCAGTCCGATCATCAATATTATCAAGTCCATAACCGACGAGCCGTCGAAGACCTCTGGGTAGTGCAGTCATACACTCACATTACACTCCTACCCGAGTTTTAGAAGACTTTGAAGTTGTTGCTCAAGCTCTAAAGTATAGCCATCAGGCCGAATCAACTTCTGAGAGATGGATACTTTCTATGTATATCTTTCTGATTTCAAGATGTAGCTCCGCTGTGTATTGTTCGCGACTACTCTTTATAGTTATTTGACATGGATCTACAGTGTATTTTATTGGTAGACATGGTTCTGATTTATCTCGAGCATGGGTATGCCCGCCTCGGTGAGACATTTGATATTTTTTGCAAACGACACTTCCCGATTCCTGATTCCTGGGCTCACTCATTCAGCATATCAGTACAGATTGGTAAAGAATTGGTAATGTATTTTGGCCATCAGATGCTCTTCTGACATCACACATTAGGGGGCATATGTTATAACCCTAAATTGCACTATCCATGCTTACCTGGCATCAGGCCAACTCATTGCCCTTCATTGCCAAAGCCATGTTGAACAGACTCTTCAAAAACCTCCCAAATTAAGTAACCCGTGCCCTAACCTATCACTGGGTGCGTTGGGACGTTGGCAGGCCTTCTGCAGCACGTGTGTGAATGCTGGCTGGCCCACTACAGCCCGCATTTACCTAACAAAGCAAAAAATCAGGAAAGTTTCCGCCGGGACGAAGAGCTTTTTGTCAGTTAACTGGAACTCCCAGCCATGCATGGCCGAGAGTTCGCCTAAAACCCTAGCTCCTTCTAGCCTATAAAAGGAGGGGTAGGGGTACTATTCAAAGGAGGAAAAATCATAGCAAAGAAACTCTGCCAAATTGCCAAGTCCATTTTGTCCCAACCCTTTAGCCTTTCCTCAAGCTTTAGGAGAATTCAAGCAAAGCAATTGGAGGACAAAAGAAGAGGAGGAGCCCAGGATCAAGATCGAGGAATGGTGGCCGGTCTCTATAATCATTGTAAGTTGATTCATATTGAGATTAATGAAAAAGATGCTTTTCCCGTCCCAAATACATGAGTCTTATCTATGTTATTTGATTTGTGTTTAATCTCTAACCCTCTAGTGGATCAGTAGCATGCATGCGTAGTTTTGTCTTGATTGCAGGATCGCTTTGTGGAAGGAGCAGCAGCAGCAAGGAGATAAAAGCTCAACATAGGATCTACTTCAACCATCGATAAAAAGGTTAGTTGATTCTTCTCATGTTTGCCTGAGAAAAAGGGTTTTAGGTTTGGGTAGGAGGTTAAAAGTTATTTCTGAAGGGTCATGATGTGCATGCAAGTTTAAAGCCCTAGCTTGCTAGTCCGTAGGGTAGAAAAACCCCACAACACCTTACAAAACAATGAGGTAGCTAAAAAATGATCCAAGGCTACCTTTGATCGCCATGTCAACCTTCGCTCATTTCGTGAAGGAGACCTCGTCCTGGCTTATGATATCACTCATTATACATTTGGGCACGACAAATTCAAGTCACTCTGGCATGGCCCATACATTATCCAACATTGCCTCACCAAAGGCGCATACATCCTAGCCTCCCCCGAAGGCCTCTCTCTCAAAGAACCCGTCAATGGGTTGTATCTCAAGAAATTTTATGCTTAAATGTAGTCATTCTACTTTAGGTTATTTTCTTTTATAGCGTTTTTAATATTTTTTCCCTCCCTCACGTCTAAACTATCCTTTGTGCTATTGACAGATGCTTCCTCCACCATCCTACCACATCGGTTACGTTGACGGCGCCAGTCGTTGGACACAAAATCTCACTTTGGCTGCTTGGGCTCTCTACACCCCCTCACATGACATGCTCCATTCGAGCGGCATATGTTTGGGTTCAACAACCAACAACCAATATGAATACACCACCGTCATTGGCCTCCTGTCCGATGCCCAAAATCATCGTATTCGTCACCTAGCGTCTTCCTCGACTCTCAACTAGTCATGCTCCAGCTCAACAATGTGTACTGTGTCTGTGATCCTTGCCTCTTTCACAAATACCTACAGGTTAGGCTTTTATCTTGACATTTTGATTCCATTACATTTACACATATTCCATGACAATTGAATCAAATTACAGATAACCTAGCTAATATTGTGTTAGACTGGCATATATCACATCAAGCTACCTCTACACATACATAAACATATCAAAAAACATGTCACAGCATATATATAGAATAGACATCATCAAAACATTAACCAAAAACATGTAAACACCACATAGATCTCAAAAATGTATACTCATATATATATAAAGGTTCACAATGCCATCTGAATGTTTACATACAAAAAATACAAGTATTCGCAGGCCACTGCAACACCTCGGTACAAAATGGGCTCACCAGCCTATATACAAAAAATATATATACATCAATGCATAAGAGAACCACTCACGGTGACTCTAGAGTACCACCACCTGCCCCTCCCTCAGGCAGTGGCGGCCCACCACCTCCTTCCCCAGGAGGTGGTGGTCCCCCCCCTACCGGCCCCTCCTGCCCCGACGGCAGTCATCCGGGCGTCATCCCAGCTGCCACTACTGCTCGTCATACTATGGCCCGCCATGGTGGCGGCACCCCCACACACTGCTCCAAGAAAGCCTCATCCTGGATGCGAGACCATATGCCCTCAGGCACATCCTATAACACCGCCTCCAGGCAACGGCGTATGTCCTCAAAATCCACTCTGACAGCTGCCGGAGGAGCGTGTGATGGCCTAGCACCAGGGTTCTCAAACCAACGCCTCCTCGTTGCCCTCTCTAGCTTAGCTGGTCGCACCACGGCATCCTCACGCTGACGTCTCTCTCCCCACGGCAGTCTCTCCGACGCTCTCTGCAACTCCACCTCGTGCCCGCAAGGTGCCACATCTACATATGCAAATAAACAAAAAATAGTATCAGCACCTATATCATCTACATAAGGCATGCTATCTCAAAAAACATAAAAACATACATATCAACATCATCAAATCAACATACCTCGGTGGTCAAACACCTCCCCTGGAGGTAGCACCATGTCCGGATCATCCCGGAAGTCAACCCCGGCATAGGGGTACCGTAGTATCACCTGCGTCATCTATCGCCATACCTGTGCCACCTCTGCAGTGAAGAAGTGTCCACCCTCGCCACCACCATGGCAAAGAAACACCGTCGACCATCACCACAGTCGCGGCACTCGCGCCCCAGGCGCACCCAATAAAATCCTAGGGCACAGCATCGGTACCCTCTCTAGAAACCAAGCCACCAGGATAGACCTGAAGGCAAACTCCCCTGTATCCATGGACTGACAGTGGTCCAGCTGCCCTACCATCATGGCATGCAGTGTCAGCCCCTAGGCAAAATGCTCACCAGCCAGTACTCTCCCCATCACCATCAGCTGGCCCCCACTGATCCGTTGGGTCGCCAGTGACCCATATACTCTCACAATCATCGCTTCTATACAGCGATGCGCCAGGGCATCTATCGACCCAATGCTCACAACCGTCCCAGACATAAAGTTATGACCTGAACAGTATCTCCGACCAACGGTCGCTAGGGCCAGATCCCTCGGTAGCACCAGCTCCGTCGGTAGGGGCACACCCTGAAACAGGAGCCCAGTCAAAAAGTACACGTCCTCCACCGCAGTGAAGGGGATCTGCTCTCCTCGCATAAGGAAGCGATGCCGCTCCAGACAACACATCTGGATCAGGAACTGCATGAGATACTCCTGCGCCTGTATCAACGGGAACTCAAAGAACTTTAGCAACCCACAAGCTGCCAAAGTTGCATGCACACGTAGCTCCTCAATAGCCACGATGTCTCGCAGCTGGGACCAATCTTTTTCTCGCCAACCCACTGGCATCGTGCAAAATGTCCACCTGCAGCCACAATAAAGAGTCTTATATCAGCCCATGAGACCATCAACAACATTACAAAGATCAATTTTACAACTGTCAACCTTACCTCTAAGGCGTGGTTGTTTCAACCCACAGGCGCGCACACATGTGCACCTGTTCACTACACAGGCGTGCACGTATGCGCACATGTTAGTTGCACAAGCGTGCTCTCAGGCGTGCCTGTTACCTGCACAGGCGCACACTGGTGCGCACCTGTCCACACCACAGTCGCGCACAAATGCGCAGTTTTACAGCCAAAAGGCACGCACATAGTGCACGCCTTTTACCCCCTCACCAGTGCCCCCATGCGTGTCTATCCGGTGGGCAGGCGTGCACATGTGCGCGCCTACTTCTGGATCACCTGCGCACGTGGGGTCCACATCCACAAAATCCCTCTATATGGCCCTCCATACAGCCCCTGCCCAAACAATGAAATTCTATTTTTATGCAGGATGATCAGACCACTAACCTTAAGCTCGCTAATCACCAATCGGATGCCTCGTCCTCCCCGAATCTCCAAATCTTCTCTGAAAACTGCTCGTCCAGTCACTATCGCAACAGGTACAAATGAGGTGGCGATGTGAGCCCTACAACTATATATAGGCCTTTTTTCCAAACTTCCACTCACCATTCTGGTAGCCCACGGTGTCCATTTCTCGATCCGTCTTCAGCCATGGGATCAACATCCCGTCATATACATCATAGCAGTCCCTGGGCCTCTTTTCATCCTGATCCCCCAGGGCACCATTTTTCATACCCTGGTTAGGTATGTATGCACATATTTACACTTATCAAATACATGCTCATATCTTCAATTCTCTTCAGATATTGTTCACGTCGGGTATTTGGTTTTCATGTGTGCAGGTACTTGATCATCATACACTGGCACAACCCCTTTAGGTATATACTCAACACTGGCATGTAGTCTTTCCCTCTATATCGCACTTACATTTCCAGTCACACCCTCTGACATTTGCCTCTAGGATCCCCATTCCTGGCTCTGCAGTACCCTTACCTCCATTTGCATCTTCGGTACTATCACCCGGTAGCATTCTTACCCACATGAGTTGTCCCATTCATAGCACCTTTTGGCACTTCTGACACTCATGCTATTTTTCAAAACCCTTTAGGGATGGGAGTCCTGATAGTCTTACATCATGTCGTGAATCAACCCCATACTTCTTCTCCTCATTTTGCTATCTTTCCCACACAGACTCCTGGATTATCTCTTCACGGTTCTATTTTTTGACTGCACCTCTGTAGTATCTTGAACCCTCCATTTCATCCACAATCAATTTGCCCATCTACAAATCTACCTTCATTTCACCTACCTCGTACAGAAACTCACAAATGGGGCCCCCACCCTTCATCAGTTCTCTGAGCAAATTATGCCCTACACGGGCCACCCATATCACACTAAGGCACCCATTTCTGTATTTGTACACTTCTCCCCAATTATTCATTATTTATTGTACAAACACCTTTATTTCCAGTCGTTACATTACCTTTTTGTCGTCACCTTTGGTGACCTACTTCCTCTTTTTGGCCAACCGCAACCAATGTCACCCTTGGTTGGAGCACTACTTACCCTTGCCGACATCGTCCATATCTTTAGAGTACCCCACAGGCTACTTACCTCTGCCCTCGGAATTTTTTCACCTTGTCCTGCCTCTGGCACAACTTATCCCCGGTCTTGTCGTCCCCCTGACACTCGACCACGTTGAACGGTTGTGGCCACTTTTTATCTCACACATACTCCAACCAAGGGCAGTCTTGAGTCTTCCCACATCTTGACTTCGTTCATGTACCTCCGCCACTTCCTCCCCTCACCTAGTATATTTCACAAAGCCATTTGCTTCTGGGAGTCGCGTCCCCCTTTTTTTCGACATCAACACAGTTTTCCAGAAGGGCGACAGTATCTTGATTCTCATTATCCACTCAATGAGAGATTTCAGAAAGCACAGGGTGAAACACCATTGCTCCCTGGTGTCGTTGACCCCCCTAACATTCGACGCCAACACTTTCTCATGTTACGGTGGGTCTTACTTTGCGACTATTGCAGTTAGTTCTTTCATTTGCCGAAGACCTCTGAACTTGGTTGGGCTATCAATGCCCACTTAGTCGGTAAAACTTACTACCGCGATCACTGCCTACTATTCAGAGTACGTTCATCTGCAGAATTTTCTTCTGCTTTTATCACGACTGCCCCTGAGGGCCCTGCAGTTGTCTACACCAACACCTCGGTCATCTTTTTTCAGAGTTACATGACACGAGCATGGGGCATGCCTGCCTCATTTGTACACAGATTTTTATTTTACACAACTCATGGAAGGTCGGGTCCTACCGGTTCCTTTTTCCCTCCAACGGATCACTCTGGATGATCCCACTATTTCTCTCTCTTACAACAACATTCTCAGTATAAGAAATATTGATGGATTTCGGCTATGCGTATGCTCCTAACCTCATCCATCAGGGGGCATCTGTTATCACTGAAATTTCGTCTGCACATGGTTACAAGAACTCAGCATCGTCAAACAGTGATGAAGTCATCCATGGATCTGAATTAATACCAAACCATTCATAAAAAGGTCAAAAACTATACAAAGTAGTGAAAAAATGAAGAGCGCTATGCAGACATTGGGCGCGCGCGCATGCGCGAAACAGAAACCAGAAATCGCGCACATGCGCACGATGCACCACTATTATTGCAAAAAGCGGTGCACCTGTTAAATGGCGCATTTATGAGAGTGGTCGGCCTCCCACCCACTTATAGTTCAGCTCCCAAGCCGATTTGACCCTCAAATCTAGACTGGATCCGACTGGAGGGCTGGTCAAAGACCTAGGAATGCCCTAATTGGCCTCTTTTCACACTATAAAGCAGTTAAACAAAAGCCCAAAGGAATGTTATAAAAAGGCCATGGATGCACCTCATTTTTCAAGGAATTCAAAGTAATGTTATGCTGCCTCTATTCTCTTGAGGAATCCATCCTTGTCAAGAGCATATTTGCACCATTGCATTGGACAATCCATCTCACCCATTGAGTGGATTTGTGAAGAGTTCTTTCATCATTTTCCATTTTTTTTCTTTGTTGTAAGAAGAGCTAGCTAGTGGGGGTCCAAGAGCCCTCCCTTGGAGGAAGAAGGGACTCATAGTCCCCTTTCTTCTTGGTGTATTGTTTCACTAATAGATCAGCCTCAACATTGGTGACATGGGTCTTATGGTTCTTTTTGTTTCTATGTCCCTATGCTCATGAATTTAGTTGTTATTGCATTTCTTAGTTTAATTCTTAATTGTAGTCTTTTATTTTCTTTCCCTAACTCTTTTCCTTACAGTTGTCCTGCTCAGCAGACTCAACTGAGCTTGCAAGCACCTCTATTTTGCTCACCAAGGTGACGTAAGAGTCGCAACAATATTCTTCTTCAACTTCACCATGAGATAGCTCCTACTCTTGTTCTAGCACAACATTTTGGAAAGGGGCCCTGATCCTTTGGTCTTCAGCTGCATTCTTATCTTTCTGAAGGATCTGGACCTGTTGGTTGTTCCTTCTGTAAGGGAATGCATTAGGATTCCTGGGAGCATAGGAATTAGGCTCTCTACCTCTTACTGGTTGTTGACCCTGAATTTTCATTTTTGACATCTCCGAGGTCAGGCTATCCAACATCTTGGCCATCTTTTCCATTTTGGTATTTGAGGAAGAAGGAGGATCAACAGATGACTTCTTTCTCTCAAACTTACCTTTAAGTTTATGGGATTTCACAATGTTATATTCAATCTCAAGAGCAACATCTTGCATTAAGGTGAGTGTGGCTGACCTTCTTTCTCTAAGGATTAAGCAGAATTCTGGATCAAAGGAAAAAGAGTAAGTAATCTTTTTTGATGCGTCAGTTGGCTTGATCTCTGCAGGGATCTTGCCAAACATCTTATTGAATCTTTTGGTGAAGTCTGAGATAGATTCACCATTTTATCTTTTTAGGTTTCTAGATTTAGTAATATAATACAAAATTTCTCTTCTTTCTCCCCAATGTTTCAAAAACACTTCATCTAATTGCTTAATGCCTGCCACTAAAATAGTTGGTAGTTCCTTGAACCACTTCCTAGCTTGACCATCCAAGCTTCGCACAAATACTCTGGTCCAAACATCTTCCTCAGAAATGTTGATGTTCTCAGCATAGGCATAGAAAGCCTCTATGTGCTCTTCAGCAGTATAATCTCCAGATCCAGTAAACTTGGGCATGTATTTCTGATAATATCCTGTTGGCATGGCTGACAAGGGATTGGGAAAAAAAAGAGGAGCATACCTATTTGTTAAGATCTATTCCATTTTCGTCAAAGGAGAAGCCATGGAAATCTTAGGGGTTGATGCAGAGGAAGATGTTTATGTAGATGATGACTGAGATGAGACATGTGGGACTATGGGCAATGATGGTGGTTTTACATCACCGGGGAATGGAGTGGAAGCACTGGTAGAATGACTACCCTGTAATGTGGTTTCTTCAAAATCTGAACAAGGTGGGAAATAAGAAGCTCTGTAAAACTGGCCAAGTAGCAAGGCCAAGTTTTCCTCACCCTTAGAGGAAAGGTCTTGTAAAATATCTTCAATAATGGGCAAACTGGTATGGGTATAGAAAAAACTTTTTTCAAACTCAGTTTGTGAAGAATTCAAGGAAGAGGAAGAGTCCTCTTCTTGGATAGATTCTACAACTTTTTTTCTTAAGTTAGATATAGTGATATGCTCAGAAATAGGATCTATAACATTCGAAGAAATTGAAGGCTTATCACCCTTCAAGCTTTCTAACTCAATTACAATTTTTTGAGAACTAGAAGTTTCAGTAGAAGTGGATTCAACAAGAGGTTTTCTAGATACAAATGAAAAAGTGCTTCTTGAAATACCTTCTCTAGATGTTCTTGCAAATCTGGAAGTTTTTCTTTGCAGTGATTTTCCACTTCTGATGATCTTCTCAAGGTCTAAAACTTATGTTGCCAGTGGCCTTTCTTGATTTTCTCTGGTATGAGCCCTTCTCGGAGCCACTTCATTCCAATGGAGTCGCTAGATAGATGATTACAACCAAAATAGTGTCCACACTTTGTCTATCATCAAAGTTGGATCTATGTCGTTTCCCAAGGAAGCTGAGCTTCAATCTTCGTTCCCCAGCAACGACGCCAATTTGTTATCACTCCAGGAAACTCTTCTAGGTTTTAGCTCAAAGATGTCGGGTAACTTAACTATTTTCTTAATGTTGAATATATAATTGGATCAAGATGGATAACTAACTCACTGAATCTTACACTTAAGATATTCTAGGTATATTCAACATTACAAGGCCTTCAAGAGCTGTTATCATACAGGTTGTGTATCAAATAGAACATAATTGAATCACATAAACCAGATCACACATATATAAAACAATAGGTATGATGGGTCTAGAAACTAGTACAATAGCTTATGATCCTTTGCCAAATAGTCAAATAGTGAGATGACAGTCACCTATGGATTATATAAACATAGACAGAGAATGGAATTCACTCATAAACATAGACAGATAAGAAAGAATGAATCTGATAACATCAATGAAAGAAGCTTTCAAGTCTCATATATTAAGAAAGTGTCTCAACACAAAATACAATAATATAGTCTCCAAAATCGAACCCTTATCCTTCAAAAGTTTATGGCTTTATAGCCTTTACATGAGAAATCTAGATCCAAAAAGGCTGGATCGGATTTACTTGAAATAGTAAGTCAAAATAAAGTACAAGAAAATAGGAAGAGATGCTAAAAACTAGGTCAATCTCCTCATCCTTGATGATCTTCATATATTTCAAAACTTTGACAAGTGTAGAAATCCTTCCAAGGCTGTAGAGTATCCATAGAAGATAAGATAAGTCAGATCTGCTATTTCTGGCAAAAACTGTTTCTGTACCGAGAAAATAGGTATCTAATTCCACATTTCCACCTTGCTAAACACCTCAAATATCAAAACAAATCCTTAAATATGATGTGTTTAGTTATTATCCATCTTTTGAAAGCATCTTCAAGGCATCTGATTAAGAAAAACTTGGATCTAGGCGAAAATACAACCTCTATGCCCCATCTGTAACTTTTGGTGGGTAGAAGAGTTAAAATCTGAGACTGTATGCCACCGAAGGCTCTACTTTCACTGGCTAATGAACAATGAAATGTCTGCCTAAGCCACTGAAACTTGAGATTAAAAACAGTTCACAAAATTGTAAAAATGTGTTATCTTTATGCTTTAAGAACTTCAGGGTTGCTCCTCTAGAGTCTTTGTAGTCTGAGCGAGGTTCTCTGCGGCCGCTGCTAGGTTCTCCAGGCCTGAGTGAACTATAGGCTTTGGCTTTTTAAGCATGATTTTAATCTTTGAAAACCTAGCAGCCTTATATGCCTTCTGGTTTTCTTGAATTAGTTTTATGTTTTTCTTCTCCAGCTTGACATACATCTTAGCAGGTATATGAAAAGAATCATATAATTCAACATTTCTTTCTACTAGATTTTTATTCCTTCTCTTAATTTATCTTTCAAGAATTTCAAGTTCATATACTTGCCTGAGAAGTTGATTTATATTTTGTGATGAAGACTTCTTTGGTTTTCTGGTTGATGCTTCAACAACTTGCTAGTCTTGATCTCCCTTAGGTACTTGTGAAAGCAAATCTTCATGCTCTGTCACCGGCTCTCCTGTTGGAACTGCTTCTAGAAGACCTTGCTCTGCCACAACTTCCTCATGCTCTATTGCAACAGGCTGTTCTTCATCCTCAGAGTCTATGTAGGGAAGATTTAGGATGTTTTTATCTCTTGGAGGATATTCTTCTTTCCCTATATCATGACTGAAATCCAATTTTTTCTTATCTTTCCCAGGCTTAGAAGATGGAGAGGGCTAATCAACTGCAACTGGAGAGATGGCTCTCCTCTTCCTCTTTCCACTTCTAGGAGATATGGCTCCCCTATCTCCTAACTGAAAGCCTGTCTCAAATTCATTCCAAAAGAGGAAATGATCCCATTTCCTATTACTTCTCTTCAACAACTCACAAATCATGAGTGTGATTAGGCCATGATGAAAAGAATTCCCTTAACTTTACTTGGTTTTGCTTGAAATTGGTAGGCCATTTTCTTCAAGCTCTTGTAGAGGTAATAAGGCAATTTCAAAGGAGTTCTGCTAGTGAAGTGGTTCATCAATTTGAAATGATAGATCATTACCCTCCAGTATCTACCTTCACAGGTTATATAAACAAGAATGGATTTTAACAAGTTCTGCCATTTATCCTCAAGAAAAGACATGGGAATGTCTTTCTTCCAAATTAAACTTTTATGCTTTGGTTTGAGATAAGACCTAAACTCCACATCCTTGGTGACTGTAGTCTTAAACCAACTCTCTCCAGTTCTAGGCAGTTTTGTCACCTCTACTATGAGAGATTCATCTACTATGAATTCATCCTGACCAATGACAACTTTTCTCCCATCGAAAGTCAGAGCAAATGCATTTGCTACCTATTGTTGAGAGCTCTTCAACTTTTCACAAAACCTGTAACACCCTACGTCTTTGAATAGCTGACATACTTCTGGATGCAACTCTAGGCAGCGTATGTCATTTATCTCTTTCCTGAGAGAAGTTGCTCCTCTCCTCATTTGGAAAACTGCTCCTGTACACCTGTAAATGAAAACTCGAGCTTGGGGAAGAGCACACAACACATATGGAGAAAGGTTATGGCTCAACTACGATAGAGGAGAAATATGACGAACGTTTACAAGATGGCCCTGACTTTGAGGGATTTGAAAGCAAATGAGGACTTGAAATGCTAATGATTAGCAAATCAATCTCGAAGGGTAGAAAGGTACAAATAGCCACGTGATTTGGTTGGTGCCAAATTTGGAATAATTTTATTAATCGCACAGATCTCAAATCCTAGATTTTAGGACAGGTGTAATATAGAGAGGGTTTAGGGTTAAGTAAATCACATCAATATTCATAATAAAACTAAAACACCTCTTACCAAGTAATCATCGACCACTTCCTGTCTTTCCGGTGGCTAATGAGTAATAATAATCCTTCAAACTTGATGTTTCATACATGATGAAGAGACGTCCAAGCCTTTTCCAAGCTCATCCACTTTCGGTGGCTAGAGTAGCCCTAAATTTCACGTTTTATCTTCTGAATGCTAAGGCTTTCGGTGGCTAATGAACATTTTAACAGTCCGCCTAAACCACCGAAACCTGAGATTTGACCTTTTTTTTTAAATGAAAACGAAACCAAATGTTGTTCAAACTTTATTACATGCATAAATCTCTCAAAAATGAGCCTTAACAAATTTAAAAATGTATTTTTGAATGACATCCTATCACCTAAAATAAAACAACTTGATTAATTTATTTGAGGAGATAACACTAGCTCCTATTAGGGGTGAAATCCTCCCTGTGAGGTTTCAAGAAACATAGAACCAATGCCTTTCCTGTAAAACAAAAATTCAAACCTATCTACTAATGTTTCCATTGGGCATGGAGTTATTTTGCAAAAAACAAAGGCTGAAAATAAAATTTACAATGGCAAGGCTTTGAAGCCTAAGATAAAATAGAGTTTCAAAAAATGCCCATTGATTGGGCCACCAAACATTTCTTCACCTTCCAGACTTTGCAGAATGAAAGTGTTGTTATGTTGTACTTGAGTTATCATGAAAGGACCGGTCCACAAAGAGTCAAACTTGCCATGCTTGTCTTTATCTTGTCTGAGAGCATCCCATTTCAGAACCCAGTCACCAACCTAAAAGTTGTCCACCTTTGCTTTTTTGTCAAAAGTATCCTTGACCACTACTATTGTATTCTTTAGACTTTATGAATATATATTAGACATAAGCTTCTTTTATCATCTCTGTTCAAACTTTCATATTCTCTCTTATCATACTTGTATCTGAATATTATGTTCGTTGTTTATTGTTTGTCTGATGTATGATAATTGTCAACTTGTCATTACATCCATAAACATATAATCTATAAGTACTTCACTTATTTTATTTGGCCATTCATATGTACTTTGTGTATATGTTTATGCTAGTATTATAGGTATTCTCCATACTTTCACTATTTATTAAACCTTCTAAACACCTTTGGTTGAAAGCCTTATCTTTATGAAAGTATTCATATATGTCTAGAGTGTGTGAGATTTGATTGAGTCATCCATATCGATCCATTTGATTAAAATATTGAGAAATTAGTAAGTTACCAGGCATCTCTGAGATACAACCTAGGAGAGTTTCCTGGAGTGATAACAGGGTTGACATAACAACTTTCCTTCTTCCTATTTCAATGATAGGAGTGGTTTCAAGAGATAATCATCTTCTTCTCCTAGAGATGTGAGGGTTTGAGGACATGATAAACAAAACAGAAACTTTAGGAAAAAGAGGGATACAATTGATTCCTAGGTTCCCTTTGTCTGGCCTCCCAACATTCAATACTTATGTCTTGTTCAATTACCTCCCATGAGCATTCAAGCTCAGCCTGGGTATTAGCGGTTTCTAAGATGGTATTGAATAAAGTTAAGGCAATGTTGGTTTGATATTTAAGACCATGCTCTATATTGGGCTGCCTTGCAGTAAGTATTGTCATGAGGAAAAGAAAACATTCAAAGAATCAAAAGAAAGCAGATATATTCAATGATAATTATGAATACAATCCACCAAAGAGATATGGAAGATCTCCCCAGTGTGGTCGCCAAATAAATGTTGAGGAAAAGGTATGAATTACCTTACTCAATCATTTTTAGATCTTTCCTAGCTAGGACAAGATAGTTGGGAATGTCACTCGGGGGTTTATAGCCTCAAAATATTCTCTCAATTTGCACGTATTAATTACAAGGATTGAGGCTGATTTATAGTTTAAATATGTTGCAAAAATAAAATAAAACAACTTCTGGAATATACACAGATTTGCGATTAAGTAAACATGGAGATCAAAAAGTGAAATGTAACTAAGTCACAAATACACATATATGAGACATAATATCAATCTGATTTTATTTCACTCTGAGGTATCAAAAATTTCTTCTCTTTACAAAACCCTTGCGAGGGCATGGACCAAAGTCTGATTTAGAGATATTCGATCAACACCATACAGGAAGACTTTGGCAGTAAAGTAAAACTGAAATTAATAATCTGGATCAACTTGCCACAAGCTGCTATCAATTTGACTCTGCAAGATATCCTTTATCATCCATGAAAATTAATTCACAAACAGACAAGAATACATAGACTATCAAGGATGGATCAACACCTCTAAAACAAGCATTTGAAAAATGTGGTTCAGTCTTGAATCTTGTTGTCTACAATAAGACTCTGTAGTCAAGAAGAGAACTAAGCTTTGAATAAACTCAAAAATGAATGAAAACTGATCATGTAACTAAAGAGAAAACCTTAGTCTTTATTTTCTCCTTCTATTCTCCTCTTCTCTTCTTCTCATTCAGCCTTTTATTCTTTCCAAATAAGTTGAAGCAGTTCAACTACTTTATTTAGTTAAGTTGATTTAACTTAACTAATTATTTTAGGAGAAATAACTAATAATAATGTAGTTAAGGGTCTTGATTAATAATAACTAGGTAGGTGGGACCCCTTGTGACTCCCGCCATTTTTTCCTTTTAATACTAAAAAAAATGATCATTTAAACCATATGCCACCCTTGTAACTCCCTTTAATATCTTCCAAACTGGATATTTAAATATCAGAAATAATTTATATCATATCCAAAAAGAATATATATATATATTCACATTATCCACAAAAAATTAAAATAGATCTTTTTGTCCCAAAAATGATGAAAACCATTTAAGCACTGTCCTCATCAACTGAAATCATAAAAAAAAACATAATTTAAACACCATAGTTGCCACTTTGCGAGGCCATTTTCCTGTTTTCACTGTCGTTTCCCTTATACTTCTCGGAAGTAGCCCACGGTTGATTGGACCCTTGGGGTTGTATCTCTTTGATCACATGGGAGCAATCATCCTTCAAATGCATGCAAGAAGACACAGATTTTGAGGAATCGTTGGAGGGGGAAGAAGGAGAGGAAATTGATTTTCCCTTGTCTTGCACAAGTTGGGGAATATCAATTTTTAGTCTCTTACTGGCGTGTGAGGACTGAACTAGCGAAACAACATGAGAAATATGGATATTGAGATTGACAGGTGGTGGAAATGCAAGGACGTAGTGGGCCAACCATGATGGTGAGAGATAGGCGGGTTGACGATCTCTTTCCAACCATCATTTTTGGGGACTTTAGGCTGCAAAGACACATGTGGAGGAACGGGAATGTCATGGATGTTCTGAGGGGGATGAAAAGGGGGTCTTTCTGGTCGAGGGTGAATTATTCCATGGCCAACCCAATTAAAGAACCCAACTTGGAATAGTTGGTTGAATTCTTGAGGATCAACGTCAAAATGGATAGAAAATCTAGACCTCCTATGACCTCAGTTCCAATTTCCCCTGCCTCTGTTATTTCAACCATTGTTGCCTCTACTGAAAAAGCTCATCCTGTAGAAACAATTCGTCAGTAATGAATCTCTTAATAAACCATACATGACACTCTGCTTACATGAATAAAAAATGTCTCAAAATTGACATGAGATACATGCAAATCCATCCATAACAAACCATTCGTTAATTTCCAAGTGAATAGAGGGTGATAGGGTTCGTGGGAATTATGGAGGGAGTGTAATTAGCGAAAAATGGTATAATGATAGGGGATAAATTTACGAATAGTGTTAAATCAATTAACCAACAATCTAACTGTGTATAAAAAACATCAAAATATCAGTCACCATCCCTTGCTATGTTATCACTTTGTCACTTCTACACAGACTTTTCCTTTCAAATTTATGTCACAGAACAGGGATGCAATAAGTGAAAATCGGGATTATGAGGGGAATGCAATTAGCAAAAAAATGATAGAATGATAGGGAATCAATATGGATATTGTTCAAGTGAAACAAATCAAAACATGTTATCTCAAACACAATCAAAACATATCTTTATCCAGACTTTCCAAGTTTAAGAAGTGTTCCTTTTCCAAAACAATAATTCAAACTGGTACTTTCTTTGACAAATTTTCTTGCTGGCTTCCAATTATTTACACAATAATCTGTATGCCCGGAAATATTTAACTACAGTAATTATTGTATCCACATTATCATAATATGACAATCATAATGAACAACATTGTAATCGTTGTAGGAAACAACAATATCCTTTGAGCCATGACCATAACATTTACCCCAATATTTAATCCTTTAAAACCAATAGGGACATGCACAATGTTTACAACAACCCATATCCATTGTTTAATTAACCATTGTTCAATGCAATTAATTATGGACATCACCACTCTTATTCGGGCCTCAAACATTTCGAACACATGTGCCCCTTTTGTAAACAATCAACATAATGATTGAACCAAAAAAAACATTCAATACTTTGATCACAAGCTTCAAATGGATAGGCGGGTACAGATCCCTTCTAGAATTACCAAACAAGGGACCCAACAAAATCTTGCCCAAGTAATCGAGCACGCACAATGCTTCCATCAACCTCAAACTAGAGTAAATATGGTCTCAATGTAATATTTAGGTTTTAAGATAGCAAGTGGAAGAGACAAAAGGAGGTTTGACCAGAGAGTTTGGAATTTGAATGGCACAAACAACTCATTCCGTAGGTGCCCTATCATAATATACCACAGAACAATAACATGTAATAATGCTCTCGGTTGTATGGGATTCAAAGCAATAGACCACAACTTTCAACAAAAAAACAAATGAAGCCAACCCCTTTAAACAACATTGCGTAATGAGAGACCAAATATAACCTTGTGCCCAACCAAAAAGCATGAATAATGATTTCATCAACTTCTAGGTAGCATTGTCTTCATATTGTGTAATGTTTACCAAGAAACAGTGATGATGGGGTCATATCAAGAAAGCCAACAACTGAGGTTTTTTCCAAGACAAGGCATGGAATGCTTCAATCGTAGTTCACATAAAAACCCATAGGGTCGAAACATGGCGTGGGTACACTAGTCATAGAGACCAGTATTGTCAATCCATAGGTGGGGTATTCACAAAGCCCAGAGTTTAGGCAGATTGTGATAACCAATTTCAACAAAGATACCAAACCCAAATATTGAGCCATGACAATGTAGGCTAAACCCCAACTGTTACTTAGCACTTCCCTGTGAATAATTACACATAGCAAGGACCCACGACCAACCTTGATGCCAACAAACTCAAAACAAAAACCATAGGAAACCAAGGACAAAAATAATACACAGTTCCAAAAACATCATAACAGCTTGAGAAATACATATACCACGAGAAACCAGAGCCAACATTTGATTCAAAGGGCAGATTAACTCTCATGAATGGATAAGTAAGAAAACCCATACCTGGAAAATTCTGTGTGAGGAGAGAAACCAAGACTGTATACTTCCTCCAAGACCAAGCAAGGCAGAGCAGCAACAACTACTAGGGCCAAAAAAATGTAAGAATGACTAGGGTGATGGGCTCGAGGGGAGTTTGAGTGACGTGAATTCACTGTGCCTTGCTTCTCCACTCAGTTCTTCATTCTATTCCTAATATGAGCCAAGAAAAATAGACAACTCACCATAGCATTATGTTCAATCTGTTAATCGACCAAAAATCAAACTTGCCATATTACTTTTGCAAAGTGCACGATAGTCCAAAGTGCACCACCCCCTTTCCAATATCAAACTTATACAAATTCCAATTTTCCTAGGAACACAACCCACTATGGAACTCAAACAATGCGCGTAACCATAGTAGCAAGGGTCAAGACCACCCAAAACTTTGCAATGAGTAATGCATAGTATCAACATCAAAATTGTAGTGTAACTCTTTCATCCAAAAGGGAAGCATTATCATACTTTATGAGGGATTATCAAAACCATTTATCTCAATGTTTTAATCACCAACCACCACATATTACCATAAACATTTTAAACCATGATCTAAAACAAATGAACTGTAGAAAACTATGTCGCTACCATCACATGGACAGAAAACGATAAGTGTTGTTTATCCACCATATTCCAATGAGTATACAAGGGGTCTCACCTACTAGTATATATTAATATAGATAAATAATAAATCTTGGCAATCATTTGCGAGCATAGTATTCATCATTGCACTTTTAAGAATCAACAATATGTAAATTATGAAGGCCTTAGAGAACTCACAATATCCAACAAATATTCCCTTCTTTCCTTAAGGGTCCAACTTAGTTCTCCTTTCTTTCGGAATGTGTACAAACACTAGGCAACCAAATATTTTTATATGGCTTACTTCTGGATTCTTTTTGGAGAACATTTCTTCAAGGATTTTTCATCCATGTGCACTATGGGATAATATGTTTTGGACATAAATTGTTGTTCTTGTTTCTTCAGCCCATAAGTGCATTGGAAGATCTCGATTGTGAATCATAGTCTTTATTGCTTCCATAATTGTTCTATTATTTCTTTCCACTACACCATTTTTTTGAGGATTATAGGGAGTGGTGAGCTCCCTCTTAATCCCTTCATCTCTGAAAAATATTCCAAATTCATTTGAGGTGTACTCTCCTCCATTATCTGACCTGAGTCTCTTGATTTTTCTTTCAGAGAGGTTTTCTACCAAGGCTTTGAATTACTTGAACTTTCCGAGTACTTCATCTTTTGATTTCAAGAAATAAACCCAAGTCTTACGAGAGCAAGCATCAATAAATGATACATAGTATACATACCCTCTTAGAGAGGTTGATGGCCTTGGACCGCATACATCTGAGTGGATGAGCTCCAAGATTCCTTCTTCTTTACTATCTCTCTTTGGGAAAGGATTCTTTAAGTTCTTTTCTTGTGCACATCCCTTGCATACACCTTCATGATCAACCTTAAATTTTGGTAAACCTATAACTACCTTGCTTACATATGTTAAGTATTTGTAGTTGATGTGAGATAGTCTTCTATGCCATAGTTCACAAGGATTTTCAATATAGTGAGTTAAGGCTACATCTGAGTGACCTTTTAACTTGTACAAACCTCCTTCTTCTGTTCCAATAACAATTGCATCTTCTATAGTTCTTCCTTTATTCCACATAAGAACTTCACCATATATGAATGCAACCTTGAAACCTTTCTTATCTAGGGCTGAGATAGAGAGTTGGTTCTTTGTCAAACTTGGTACATAGAGTACATCCTTCATTCTCATCGAAGTTCTTGAATCTAGTTTGTAGGTGGATTCTCCCATTCCTTTGATAGGATACTGATAATCATCTCCAAGTGAAACTTTTTTGGGGAATTCCTTTTCTATAAGGCTAGAGAGAATGTCTTTCTGTCCTTTCCTGTACTTAGAGGCACCACTATTTATGAGCCAAGTATCCTCCCTGGGTGTCACATATCCTGAGAGGGAGGAAAACAAAACATAATATTCAAATTCTTCTTTAGTCACCTTCATGGGTGGCTCATCATCTTCAGTTGCATGAGAATGATGTCTTTTGTTATTTCTCTTCTTGTATTCTTCCTTTCTGGCATGAAAATTCTTAGCAATGTGTCCCATCTTATCACAATGATAACATTTATAAGAGGAGAAGTCTTTTCCCTTTATTTGACCCTTAAGATATTTCTGGAATCTCTTTGGAGAGTGAGATTCTTTATGAATGTGCGCGAATCTCTTTGGAGAGTGAGATTCTTTATGAAAATTGGTCTCCCTTTGGAAATGA
>ML777234.1:1910028-1930582 GCA_009831015.1 Picea engelmannii
AAGATATTTCTGGAATCTCTTTGGAGAGTGAGATTCTTTATGAATGTGCGCGAATCTCTTTGGAGAGTGAGATTCTTTATGAAAATTGGTCTCCCTTTGGAAATGATACTTTTTCTTTCCTCCTTTAGCATGAGCAGCTAGGGCTTGATCTTCATCCCTTAATAGTATGGCTTCTCACTTGGTGACTCTTGCTTTTTCTTGAACACATTCTTCCCATAGAGTGTCAAATTGGAGTTTCTCTTTTCTTGCACAGATAGTTTGGATGAAGGCATCCCAAGGTATTCTGATACCATTAAGAGTTGTCATTATGAGTTCATCTTCATCTAAGTTGTCTCCAACTTCTTCTAACTATTCCTTGAATTGAGTAACCATAGAGAAATAGTCTTGAATTGTTTCTCCTTTCTGCATCTTTGTATTCTTGAGTTGGGTTCTCAAGTTCATCTTCCGGTTGATGTTATTTCCTTCATACATTTTGGTTAAGGAATCAAACATTTATTTTGGATTATTCTTGGAAGACACTTGAGGGATCAAGTGGTCTTTAATGGAATTTGCAATTATTCTTTTGGCCTTAATCATATCCTTCTTGTACATTTCTTTGGCTATTTCTTCTTCGGGTTTCAGTACATTTTCTTTTATTTATTTTGCAAGGTCAGTATCTTCAATAATGAGTCCAATTATGTACTTCCAGGCACGGAAATTTTCCACACCTTCTAACTTGTCGACAAGCTTGGTGCTTGCAGACATCTTGACTTGGAGCTAAGAAAATGACCAGAAAATGAAAGTGCTAAGAAAATGAATCTGAACTTACCAAGAGATGTGTTTGGCTGAGGCGAGTTGGCTGGAGCTCACTGTTTCCAAATATTCCAAGTTTTACCCCTTGAAACTTGACCTGCACAAATCCAGACTAATAGTTCTGGTACTGGTTCCGGTTTCCTGGTTTTCTAGTTTTCTAGTACCAGTCAAAACTAGGGTTTGACTTTTCACAAAATCTAGCCATTGAAAAGGTGTGCTCAAGCTGCCAAAATATGCGCTAGGGTAGGGTGCACTTCCCTAGATAGGTTTTGTTCATAAATTCCTCTTCTGTAAAAAGCCTTAATTTCCTTGTACGACAATAGTTGTGTTTTTAGATACAAGTGAAAGGTTCTCTATTTAGTCAATATCTAATACTATGTTAATATTGATGTTTTTATTAGGTTATTTTCAATTTACTAGAGCATTTCCAAAACAACAACATAAAGAGGATCACTGAAAGAAACACAATCACAAGGTACACAACATTTTATCCTGGGAAACCCTCATGGGGGAGAAAATCCATCAAAAATTCATCAATAATAGATTTCCAATACAATGCCAAGACTGAAGACCAAAACACCAAACATAAACCAAGACTGAGCATGCACCTCTCTTCTCCTTCCTCTTGCAAAAACAACTGCCTTCAAGAAAAGCGCACTGGATGAGTGAGTGAGGCACCATCCTCACTTATAAATACTTGTTGAGGAGGCGCTAGGGTTATGTATATTCACTTAGTAAGTCTGACTTCTTCCAAGAGTGGTTAAAACCACTTTATAAACCCTAGGGGCCAACTTTATAAATATCACCATATAAATATGGTTTGACCAATCAAAAAAAGGGGATTTGGTCTTATACAAGACCCGACATGATCAATCCACAAAATGGGATTTGATCTATAAGATAATAACTCAAATATAATTAGAATAGCCTTCAAAATTACAATATTTCAACACAATGCACCAAAACCTGTACCAAATCGTGCATCAACCATGCATCAAACCTATACCATACCATCGGCCATGTACCAAAATGTACCATGAGATGTTACTTAACTATATACCATATCACTTATGATATGTCTCGATCATCCCATGTACCATAAGATATAAGAAATGAAGTTCCTCAACAAAGTACTCAAGCATGTACCAATATCACCAACATATTCCTCTAACCATGCACCATATCCTCAACCATATACCTCAAACAACATGCCAATCATCTATAGACAATGTACCATAATATGTACCAAGCAATTACTATCAATGGTGTACCTCAACCAAATACCAATATCATCAAGAGGTGTATCTCATACATGTGTTACCATATACCAATTGTGAACTTCAACCATGTACCAACATCATAAAGATGTCTCTAATAATGCATCATATCCATGACATATACCAAACCAAATATCAAGATAGCCAAGAGTGTAATTATGACAAGGTATCATGTCATCACCAAGTTGTACCATAACATGTATCATCACCACTATGCATGTGCCATAACAATGTAATCATAACCCTTAAAAGTTACCTATGATCTTGTAGTTGACCTGATACTCTGTAATACTGAACTGTAACCTTTCCTCGGTCCTCAACAACTTGGCACTAGCATATTCCCCAAATCTGTCTTAGCCTTGCAGGACTAAGAACTCTTGTCTAGTGGGGCTTTACATGATGAACCCTAGTTGACCCATGGGGGTGCCTCACGTGACACCCTCAAACTGACCCGTGAGGGCTTACTTAATTAGGGTTACAAAAAAACCCTAGCTCTTTGCAGCTCCAAAACTTTCGCTCTTCTTTCGCACTTTCTTTGTTGTCTCAGCCTCAACCTTTGATTCGCCAATAGACCAAAATCTTCTCATAATATATCTATTCAATGAATGTGTGTGTGTACTTATGAGATACTCCTTGAGGTGTATTTATACATTTTCCAAGTAACTTATCTAGTTAATCTTAGGGTTTCTTGAACTTTCTTATTTCAACCACTTTAACCTTTCATTAATGACTTGTAACTAATTTACGGGCTTCTTAACCATTCTTTGAGGCTTCCAACGTCATGAGGGCATTTCTCCCTAACCTTGAGGAACCACATGGCGTACCGCTTATCACTGGAAATGGTACAATGAGGAATATCCATATATGTGTGTTTTACCTACATTTATACTATCCTTCCTGTCAATTTTTCTTGATCAACTTTGGGTTCCATAACCACACCTTCAGGGCTTCATGTATACTTCATCAAATGCACCCATCAGATCTGCTGACATCAACCACTCTTATTGACATCAATGAAAAATATCTCACTGTCAATCTCAATCACAAATCTGGGGTATCTCGAACTCTCCAAGGGTTGACATCAATGAAAACCAACTGTCCAACAATTATCTTACTCAGAAATGCAATGACCAAATGATTTTTCTTGCATTGTTGCTTAAGTAAATATTCCTTGGAGAAATTCATAACACATGATAGCTTTAGCATTCAATGGGATATATCTTGGAGGAGTTTTACTTGATGTAATTACATAGGAAGACCTAAATATATCACTTTCATATATAATCTTGTGTTTGTACATTTTCTAAACAACACTTATTCTGGATGGCTTTCATCTGAAAGTATTTTTTCTCAAGGGTTGAATAAGTTTGAAAAAACACATGTTTTTGTCTCAAATTATTTAAAACTCTAAGGTGCATATTATACATGTAATATCCCCCGGTAGAGCCCCAGTTGTAATTATGAATTGTAAACATATTTGATAGGTCGGTGAGCTAAGTTATAATAAGCTAGGAGGCTTATGTGGTGATTAGGCTAGAGAGCCTAGGATGCTAAGGCCAGGAGCCTATTTTGTATATGCAATTATGCAAAATCATTAATAAAAATATACACATCACTGCATGTAGACCGACCACAAAGAAAGAGTGATGGGGGACTAAGATTCCACAAGGCTGGGCAAGGGAGGAGGCTAAGTGTTTGGGCCTAGAGGATAAGCTAGGGGGCTTACCTCTAAAGGAATAATATTTTAATATTAATTCTTGAAGGCTAAGGTGGACGTGTTGAGTGTTGTCCTAAGTTCCTAGAAAGGGAACGTATGCTAAGTAGTGCATACAGCTCCAGGGAGACAGGTGTCAACTTGGGCTCATGTAGTTAAAACCCAAGAGTCAAACCATGGAAGAGGTTCACTCCCCATTCTGGCATCCTCCACCTGAAATCGTTGGCCTGGGATGTCGAACTCTAGTTACCTATGCACAGTACGCACTGTTTAGAAGACCGCTCACGGGAAGGGGGTTCATTTTCCATTCCCGATTCATCGTCTAGCCTCTGCATCTGCCCTCTGCATAACCTTGCACATCTAAGAAACCCATTGGGGGAGGGAAAAGGTGACATGTGTGTCAAGTGAACCCAACCTATCCACTCTTGCAGAGTCGATTCCATACTTGAACCATTTTTGGGTTGCTCCCATCTGTTTCTTGAGTCGTGTTGTGTCTTAGCGTCTAGCCGTTGCCATTTTAGGTGTCCATAACTGATTCATGTTGTTTTTGTCACCCAGATGTTAGTTGAATGTTGTTGCAGCATTGCTTAGGAGCTAAAATGCAGAATCAAGTTGTTAAGCCTGTGAGGAACTCTCCTATATGAGAGAGTTTGTTGGGAAGTGAGTTCTCCTAGAAGGGAGACCCGTAGCAGCTACAGTACTCTAATACTTCTGGTCCAACCTATTGTTGAATCCCAAGGTAAGGGAGGTGTACTAGCCGATGGACTTGTTTTAGTGAAGGTGTATCCTCCTGGGGTGGAGCAGGCATGTGGGGAATGAGGGTCTGTGGGTTGTGGGTGTAAGTGTCTCCTGGGATAAAAGATCCTTCTTGTTGCTTTTTGCAACTTCCTTGTTGTCCTTTCCAAGCCTATAATTCCCTTTCCCAGTGGAGTTTAGTCTCATCTCGAGGGTGACCTACTGCTGAGAGTAATAAGCAACGCGGTCTAAGGCTGGGAGGTTCATGGAAGGTATGCAAACAGTTGGTTTATTTACTCCAGCTAAAAGATAAGTATCATTGTTGTGCTTAATTATGTATTTTATGCATGTTTTTGCTACTGATGTTTGAATATTATCATGTTTTCCGTTGCATGAGGATTTACTGTTAATCTTGTTTGAATCTGAATGGGTAGCAGTAATTATGTGTTTATTGTGTTATGTGTTTTATTTCGATTAAAATGCATATATATCATATACGTTTATATTCCACATGGTAGCATTACCTGGTCTGTGGATGGTGGGGGATGTTATAATATGTTATCAGAGCCATGGTTACAAAACTGAGCCTGGATGGGCCATGTTAGTGGCTAACGAGACAAAGATTTCAAAATGAATTGTTGTCAAAATGAACAAAATTCGAGGTTCAGAGTGTCTCTGGGTGCAAGGAGTGCGTTGACAGAGTCTTTGACTAAAAAAGATCGGGAGAAATAGATTGATCTTTCTTGTAAAGGGATGCGAAGATTTGTTGCAAGGAGTGCACAAATCCGAAAGTCAACTAAGTGTTGAAGCAACCCTCTAAGGATAAAGGGGTTAGAGAAACGAATCCCAGGAGGAGTAGCGGTATCATAAAACCGCAACTTACGTGGTATTTGGCCAGAGAGAGAGAGATCACAACACTGGTGGTGTTGGGACCGTAGGTACTAGGATCTGTTCGGAAGGAAGGGAAATCCTTTACAACCGTCGGATATGGAGAAGGTGTAGAAGGGTTATCCTGGAAGCCCTTCGAACTTCGCGACTTCGGTGAAGTTGATGAAAACTAAGAGAAAGGACAAAGCCTGAAACTCCGAAGTCCAGAGGAGAGATATACATTGTAGATCTGGAGAGAAGTCTTACCATTAGATCAAACCAAGAGCGAAAGATAAAGTGGTTCATAATTTCATATTTCGGAAGATTGGAAGGAAGCAAGCGTAAGAACTTTTGAAGTCTGAAACTTCAAAGTGACATGGCACAGTGATGTCACTTGGTTTGACGTGAACACATGGATGTGAGGTGAATCCCCCTGTGGACAAGTGGATTCCCTCTTGGGCTCTAGACTCCTACGACCAAGACAGAAAGGGTGCTAATATTGGTCACTGACATCCTTTTAGATCTAGCTAAACTAATGTATGAAGAAGAGGAAGGAAGGTGTACCTTTTTAACAACGTTTGTCTTCGCACAGTCTAAGTTGAGATTTGATCCTAAGTTCCTCGATAAATCCTGTAAAAGAAACAAAGATACAACAAGCTTCCTATTCTACTAAGATTATCTCAAAACCAAATCTATCTACTAGAGACAAGTTCATGTGGAATAAACACAACCTTGAAAGAAACAGGCCAAGCATATATGTGTATTAATGAGAACAATGAAGAATACTTATAGACCTTTGATGAAGGTGCAACAACCTCTTCCATCTCTCTTTGTCCAACCCTTTTCTCAAGTGATCTAAACTCACAGAATGATTATGCTTCGATGATATCTCCCTTATGAGATCATAAGTTTGATGCTTTCAATATTCTCCCATTCCCTCTTTTACCATGAGAATGCCTCCTTATATAGGCTTGGAGAGGCCAAACCACTTGAGAAATTCTTGGGATAAGTTGAGGATTCTTCTCCTTCAGTTTCTTCCCTAAGATCATGCCTTGACCTCAGATTCAAATCCAACCACCTTCAGACATTGAGGGGATTCTTCCCTGATTCATCTCAACAAACCAAAATTCGCTCAGGAAGGGTAGCGCTCCCTCAAAATGGGGCACAGAGCGTTGCAACGCTCCCCCAGAAGAAGGTACAGAGAACTGGCGCTCCCTGACAGTGTATAGGGGAGCTTTTCCTTCCAAAAATGATGTTTTAGTAGTTTTCTCCATGGCAAAAGGCTTGTACTCTTTGTCAGATGATTTGTCCTCTTCAAAACTAGTCTGTGAGGTGTCTGAAGTGTCCTTATGATGTCTTTAGAGACACGACATAGGCAAGATGATAGTATGATTTTTGTGACACTTGCGACACTGAGAGAAAATGTATTTATGTTAACAGGAACACACATGTGTTCCTATTGCTAATAACACACACACATTTTAGGAAGGCATGCACGCGTTCCTAAAGCGTGCACTCATCATTTGAATTTCAAATTTTTTCAAACAGAAGTGACAACTCTAGCATATGTGTTTGTTGAGTTGGTTTCCTTAGATTTAGGTTCGAGATGACAAACCTAGTGGTTCGATCTGCAAATACATAAAAGCCTCCATTTTTATGAATTCCTCCCCATATCTCTGCTTTTGACATTATTTTTCTATAGGATACACAATTTAGCTATTAATGAAACTATAGACACATATAGAGTTGGATGTGTAGATTCCAAATACACATTTAAAAAAAAATAATAATAATGTTTACAATTTTTAATCTATTTTTGTCTTGACATATATCAAAATCCTAGAATACATACCTCTCTTGTTTCTGCTATAACCTTTTTTCGGCTCAACTATTTCTCGAATGAGTTATATGCATCACTATAGGAGATAGATATCTATGATCTAAAAAAAAAAGAAATTGTTTTGATAATGTTAAGACCCTCTTAGCCCACACGATCAAAAGACGTTGTAATTTCAGGGATATGTTGACTTTTATAATTTAAAAAATATATAAAATTAATATTATAAATTTCCAAAAAATACACGGCACAAGAAAAATGGGTTCTCTAAAAGTATACAAGTTTTTGGAACAAAATTCCATCGTTAAGGTACTCAACACCTGCACGAACAAAAACATATACCTTATATATTGTTGGAAAAACAAGATATCAATGTTAGAAAAAATCAAATTTGACATAGTTATTCACAATTTACATGAATAAAAGTTGTATATTTGGAAAGATAATTCAATTTCCTATGTTTCATCTTCTTACACCATATTCAAATTCATTGTAAAAGTACCTTCAATAATCCATCCAAGTTAATAGATTGTGTTTTTCTAGGTTTGCATTGCCACTAAAGCGTCATGAGAGACCATCATTAGCTTGCACTCAGCCTTGTGTATTATTGTGTGGATGTATTTTTGTCATTTTGAACTCAAGATTTTATCTTTTATATTTTATCTACGAAGGTTTACTACATATTCACCCATTTGCAATGGAAAATTTACAATCTATCTTGTATAATGAAAACTTGTGTGTTCATGTGGAGGAAGAGTAATGGTACTCATTTGTGTCCTCGTGCTCTACATTACAATCCAAGTCTTGCTCCAAACAAACTATTAGGTTAAATGATCATCTATGAATAATTTTACTCCCAACTAGCACACCTTCATATTCTCAAAGATACCCCACAAGAAGGGTCCTCAAGCCACACAACCAAGGGCAAGGAAAACATCAATAAACTAAATTTAAATTCCACCCAAGGCCAAAGAAGAATGGTGTTTGGTCATGCCATATTCCATGCTAACTAGGCTAGGGATCTATAGTTTGCACCTCCCACAAGATATGACGCCTCCTTCTTTCTTTATGAGGATAATAGTGGAGAAAAATGTAACCTAGAACAATAACAATAAAACCATTACCCTTATCTCTTATTATGTTCCAATAACAAGTATGCTCTAGCATGGAATCCCACAATTATACCAACAAATAAACAACATAAAAACCTCAAGTTACTCCCTGAAGGGTCATAATCAACTCTTTAAATAGAGGCCTTGGTAATTCATTGTGGTTACCAACCCCTAAGTGTTATGACTAATATCCCTAAGTCAGATCACTAGCTCCTAGGGATAAACATTAGGTTTGGATTAATAATAAAGTTGTTGACATAATTTCCCCTGAGCTTTTTAGCATTATGCTTCCTAAATCTCACAAGGAAGAGTACATGAATGGCTTATCTTGATTAATCGTTAAGTTAGAGGAGCATTGTCTAATAAAAATATTTAGAGTAATCAGACTACTCCCAACATTTGACTAACAAGGATCCCAACAAGTATGACAATTACTCATAGATATAGTTACAAGTTTAGCACCAAAACAAATAATATCAATATAATTGATTCATTGTATCATATTAACAAAACATATAAATGTACATCTTCCAATATCACTAAAGTATAAACAACCTTAGACAATAATTAATGCCTAGAAAAAACAACATTAAATACCTATCATCTTCAATCTCTAATCAACAATAATTACAAATGTCAAAACTAAATCATTAAATCTAACCACTAATTAGAACTTGTGTGTAATCAATCAATTGAGAATGTGTTTTTGAAATCCCAAACAAACATGGATTCTACGGGTTGTATATTTAGGGAGGTGCTAAGGATCTATTAAGAAAATGGCAAAGTGAAACCATATTACTTATTGGGACGGTGGGAGGGGGGGTTTATTAGAAGAAATTATAACATTAATGTCCAAATCTAAGAAATATCATCAATTTTTTTATAACATTAATCTAAAGAATATCACAATCTAAGACATAACAATATAATAACAAACATAACAATATAATAACAATGCATTTAAGAAGAAACATCAATTTATCATCATCATCATTTTAAATTAAAATTTTGTATATCATTTATAATATTAAAAAATTAATAAATTTATTAAGTTACTAATAATATTATATATGGTATTTATTATCACACTACCTTGATACTCTAATATCAAAATATGTAAACCGTGAACTTACATTACATACTTAAAAATTAAACTTTTTATAGGTTTTCACAATCACAAGGCAATCAATTTAAAGAATTATTTAAAATACATTATTTAAGCAAAATCAATTACCATAAGGCAGTCAATTTAAATAATTATTTAAAAGACATTATTTAAGCAAAATAAATTTTTAGTATTCTGATTAACATATTTTTATTAATATTGTTTAATTAATTATATTTATATTATTATATATAAAATAAAAAATTACTATATAATATATTTGAAAAAGCTGGAAAAACAATTGATAACTAATTTTATAATTACATTTTTACCATAATTTTAAATGAAATTCAAAAGAAAAATAAAACTATAGATTAATCCGTATAATAACAAATTAAATATCCATTAATATAAGTGAAGTAACATATCAAAAAGTCACCAACAAATATAATCCATTCATTGTCATGGTTCATTGACTATATTCCACATCCAAGGATCCATATGGTTTAAAGCCTTGAGAGCTTCTTTTTCAAGATTGCGAGTACTTCCAGTGTCCCCGAACTCCAACCAAAATAGCATTCAACAAGAACGCAGAAGCGCACATCAGACCATGACCAGCACTCACGTCATGGGCCCACGGGACCAGTGGTGTTGTGAAATCATCATCATACGAATACACGCGAAGAAGATAACTGCCAAGTCCCCACTTGACCCAAACCAAGAGTTGTATAACACTATATGTCCATCTCCTAAAACCCTTTATACCCAAAGTTGCCAATATTGCACTTCCTGATATAATGCACACCATTTCCAAAATCATTACTAACCGTATAAAAAAAAACTTCGATTGAAGAGAGGCATAAGCGCCGTGCTCTTCATCTATAGCCTTCGTGCGATATAAATACATTTGCAAGCAATCCATGGCGAAAGCAATTCCAATAGCTGCTATTAGTATAACTATTGTAGCTTTAGAAGGTGGCATAGACAGCGTATCATACCATTTGGCAGGGATTGCAATAAGCACAGCCCAGCTAATAGAGCAAATCAAGTTCACGCAACCAATTATGGAAGACAAGCTTCTGAAGGTTAGGAGGTTRCSTCGAAAGGTAAGCACTTGGCAAACATCAGTGTTTTCAGCATTAGAATGTACCYGACATTTCTTTAAAAACACATTGGCAGCAATCCCAGWTCCTCTGCTATCCACAATATAGTCCCTTATCACTCTTCTTGCCACCAGAGCGCTAGAGAAACCATCTACTCTAAACCAGCCCGTTAGTATAATGTTGATCAATACTTCTGCCAGCCTTGGCACTATTAACGGGACAGTGCTGTATTCCTCTCTTGCATCGCATTATGCATATTCCGCTCTGACTTGTGTACTTTCCTAGGGCATCTGAAGCCAGGTTTGTGACTCCTCTGTCTTCCTTATCTTTAGTCTTTAAAGATCTGATTAGCATCTGTGTCCAGCCATCATGTTCTGCTGGATTCGTTGGAATGCAGATGCAACTACGCTCTTCACAGACTGTGGTAACAACTTTATCAAGTATTTCACACACTGCAGGAACAGGCCATTCCTTCGGGCCACCCTCTGTCAAAGTCCATCTATCCTCCACCGCATGCAACATGCCGTGGTTACAGCCATGACAGCCATTTCTTAGGCAGGTCAGACATGGGAGTAGGCACTCGGAACCAGACAGTTGTTTAAGCACTCCAGGCATCCGACGAGCAAGACGAAGTCTGACGAATCCACTCGCCCCCTCGATTACGATGCAGGAGCATGTGTGACTATTACAGATCTCTGCATCGACCTCTCCAGATCTTAAACGATGAAATTGCAGCAGCGTGGACTCCACATCATGGGTATTCTTGATATACTCCATAAATTGCCTCATGGAAGATTCCGGCGTGTGGTTTGACAACATTACAACATCTGGAAAAAATGGTCCGACATCTCTGACCCGTATATGTCCATTTTCGTCCTTGAGCTCCGTGAGTTTGGAACCTGTTATGGTGGCCAGCAGATCCCTGGCACCCATCTCCACATGAAGTCTTCCCCTTATCAAGCATGAAAAAAAGACTGCTAGATTTCCTATGCAGGTGATTCCCACATCAGGAAAACTCGCAGAAGCTGTAAGCGCTTCACTTACGTCAAATTGAGCTAAAGCAGTATTAGCCAAGCATGCCAACAAACCAAGCAACTGTGCAGTGAACAGCCGCATCATCAACATGGATCGACTTCCCTGCCCACTGTGACGGTTGAATAAAGCCATTTCAAAATAGAATGAAAAGAAAAGAGGGAAGTTTAAGCTGTGAAGAAACAAAAATCGACTTAATCTATCGTGCGATGCAAACCATTCTATCATATTGGCTTCCTTTCCATAGGTATATAACGATTGGCCTCCTCGTTTAACTAAATTAATGTCACTATGTTTCACGGCCATCGCCATGCGTGAGATGTAAAACATAGAGAATAAAATGTAAAGTGGATAAAGAAAGTGGAGAGAATATATGTTTTTTTAAAGGAAGAAGAGAATGAGAACCCAACTATGGGCCTCTCCGTTTAAGATGCTACATTAACATAATTAATGTCAGTGTGTTTTTGAAGTTGTTACATGATTAATGCCATCGCCATGCGTGAGATGTAAAACATAGAGAACAAAATGTAAAGTGGATATGGATGACAAAGAATATATGAAAGGAGAAAGGGGAGAGAATATATGCTTTTTTTTCTTAATAAAGAAGAGAATGAGAAGCTAACGATGGGCCTCTCCGTTTAATGGTTCCTTTTTAAAATGCTACATAATTAATGTCATGTGTTTTATGGCAATAGCCACGCATAACCAGAGAGAATCAAATGTAAAGTGGATAGAGGAAGCCATGAGTATAAAAAGAGAAAGTGGAAAGAACATATATATCGAAGACGGAGAGAATATATCTATCTTTAAAAAAGAGTATAAATATATTTTTTTATACAAATAAGTATTTTATGTGTGAATTTACCTCTTAACGGAAGAGAGTTAAATGTAAAGTGGATAAACGAAGTTTCCCATATAAACGATAAAATAAATGATAGAGAATATAAAAATATAAAGTGGAACTAACATATACACCCAAAATCGAAAATGGAGAATATATTTCTTATAATTTAAAATGTATAAATATAATATTTTCATATGTTTAATAATTTATGTAGGATACCTAATATATGTATATTTTCAGGTTATTTATTAGCATTTATTCAAAGTAAAGTTAAATATATACATATTTTTAATAAATTATATTTATTGATTATATTATTTAAAAAAAAATTAAATATATTAAATATCATTTAATATAGCATTCAAATATATTAAATATTATTTTCTATAACATTTAAATTGTGTTTCATAATCTTAAATCTCATTCTATATAAATTGTTCTTCATTGAAATGCATGATCTTATAATTTCAAGGGAACAACAAAATGTAGAGAACCACAACATTATAATGAAACATTTATTAATAGAAAGTAATGTTGACTTGTCTCTTTGAGGAAAACCTCTAGTAGAGCAGTGTTATATTACAATAATTTTCAAGAAAAAGATTTATCATGCCTTCTACTTCTATTTTTACTAAATCTATCTTTAAAAGAAAAATTTAGAGGAATATCTTTCTAGAAGTGGAAGATTATATTAAGTCTTCTTACATTAGATTTGTTCACATTATTAACTAGGCCTTATTTATTAATATCGATCTTTATTACATGGAAAATATATTATTCTACCTCTCTGAGGGTTTAGAGAGGTTAGGTCCCTAACATGCCCCCCCTTGAAAAAGACCCTTGTCTTTGAGGCTTGAGATGATGAAATTGATGCAAAACAATAGCCATCTCTCAGGTGGTGTCTTTCGGTGGAGTATCCTTCCATTGAACTAAAACTTCCATGATGGTGTGCTTACGGAGACGACTCTCACACTAGTCCAATATTGCTTGTGGATGCAACCAAATGGAACCTTCTTCATCCAACTCTGGTAAACTGGTCTAGGTCTAGCACTTAGTGTCAATCACTTTCTTCGGGCATGAGACATGAAAAACAAGATGTAGCTTAGAGTGATTAGGCAAGGCTAACTAGTAGGCCACTGGCCCCACTTGTTTGAGAATAGTATAAGGACCATAAATTTGGTGGTGATTTCCTAATAGTGTTGGGATTTGAGTGAAGTTTGTTTGTATAGTTGCATACGAAGAAACACATGGTCCCCTTCGACAAATTGATGTTCAAAATGACCTTGATCTTCTTGTTGCTTCATGCAGTTATGAGCCATGAATTTTTTTTTTTTAGAGTATGGAGAATGGTCACGAGGACTATCATATTGTGGTCAACCTCCTGAACCTTGGAGACACCTAACATTTATGGGATAAACGATGGTGGACTTTGTCAGTAGACTGCTACAAATGTAGTCATACAAGTGGCAATATGGTAAGAGGTGTTGTATCACCATTCAACTAGGTGTTGTAAATCCTCAAAACATGATAAAATTCCTCTGAAGAAAAAGAAAAGACATAGAAGACAGATGACAACAGAAGAATATGAGAAGTTTAAAGAGAACAAGAAGAAGAGAAAAGGTGAACACAGGCCTTACACTACAAAAGATGGTTATAAAAAAGATACTACCAGAGCTCCTATCCGCTGTTATGGATGTGGGGGTAACCATTATAAGAGCGCCTGTCCAGCAAAAAAGACTGTAAAGGCTATGTTATATTCTGCCCTAACTAATCTGCAGGTTAAAGAAACTCCTAACATATTGATGCAAATCTTCTCAAGCTCAGAAGATGATACAGAAGAATCTGATGAAGATTCATCAGATGAAGCACCTGCTATACATAATATGAAATATGTATCCTATTCATCTACAGTCGATACAGCAACTACCTGTGGATCAGAATGCCCATGTTCAAACTGCACTCCAATGATCCACATGATGAGCATTCAAGATGAGAATGCTATACTCCATGATTTGATCAGAACTGAAGATCCTGTCTCCAGAAAACAGTTAAGAGAAAAGCTGATAAAAGAAATAGAGAAAGGAAAAGATAAGGAAAAAACAAAGGTAAATCCTGAACACTATGTTCATGTTTCATTAAAAAGAAACACTCAAATGTTCAGGAGAAGAGAATTAGAAATATTTAAAGATTTCAGAGCTGTTTCTAAAGCATTTGCAGAACTTTCTGCTAGAGTCAAAGCTTTAGAAGATGAAAAAGATAATGATCAAGATAGTCTGACAGCCTTTTTCCAACAGCCTAGAAAAGAAGAGAAACAGGAACATACTATGCCTGTTCTTGAAGAAGTTCCTCTTATGCATAGTATTGCAGTACAAAATAATCTTATCAGAATAGCATGCTACATAGGAGAAAGAAAACATGTTTTAACAGCTTTAGTTGATACAGGAGCCTCTGTAAACTGTATCAATTCTATTCTCATCCCTCTTGGTCTAAGAAGAAAATCCTTGGTCAAAAATGTCCAGACTGTAAGAGGAGATGTTAAAATCAGAGAAGAAGCTCCCATCACTCTACTAATTGGAGCAACAGATGATTTAGTATTGCCTATCATGGCCATACTAGATGACAAAGTCACACCACAGCTCATTTTAGGAACCCCCTTTTTCTCTGCTGTTGAACCTATAGGTTGGGACCAGTTTCCTGACAGAAATCAAGTTATGTGTAAACAGTTTTGGTTTACATTTGGAGGAAAGAAATTCAGATATAAAATCCAAGGGACGCCTACTATGAGTCATCAAATTCACAAATTGCAGCCTATTATAAAAGAAAGAATAGAAGAATTAAGTCTGCAAGAAAAAGCTCTGCAAATTGAAAAGGAGCTTAATACTAAAAAGATGCAAATTGCAGTTTCACAGATCCAGAAGAAATTTGCAAGATTATATTCAGATCATCCTTGCATGTTCTGGCACCAGAAGCGCCATTTTGTAAGTCTTCCTTTTAAGAAAGACTTTAAGGGATCTACACATAGATCAAAAGCAATCCCAATGAATGCAGAACAGAAATTGCTATGTGATCAGGAAATTGAAGATCTAAAGGGGTTAATTAGAGAATCCACTAGTGAGTGGGCTTGTTTTGGCTTCTATGTCAACAAGCATTCAGAAATAGTCAGAGGTAAACCAAGATTAGTTATAAATTATAAACCTCTGAATGATGCCTTGGCCTATGATGCATATCCATTGCCAAAACCTTCAGATGTCATAGCCAAGATGAAGAATTCAGTAATTTTTAGTAAATTTGATTTAAAGTCTGGTTTCTGGCAGATCTGCATTAAACCTCAAGATGTTTATAAAACGGGATTCACAGTCCCTCGTGGTCATTATGAATGGCCAGTTATGCCATTTGGATTAAAGAATGCACCTAGTGCGTTCCAAAGAATCATGGACCAGACATTCAAAGGACTTGAAGCCTTCTGCCAGATTTATATTGATGATTTATTGGTATTTTCCAGTTCTTTACCAGATCATTTTAAACATCTTAATCAGGTTTTTTCCAGATTGTTTGAACAAGGTCTGGTTCTATCTGCAACAAAAGGAGAGTTCTTTAAAACTCAAATTAAGTTCCTCGGTAGAAAGATTGGAGGAGGAATTATCAGTATGATGCAGCATAGTTTGGAATTTGTTGATAAATTCCCAGACAAACTTGAAGGTAAAGAACAGATCCAGAGATTCCTTGGATGCGTCAACTACATCAGCGGTTTCTATCAAGACTGCGCCACGGACAGAAAGGTCTTGAATAAACGGCTAAGGAAGAATGCAAAACCATGGTCTGACAAATGCACCACAGCTGTCAGAATAATAAAAGAAAAAGTAAGAAATCTTCCTACTTTAAGTCTCATCAATGAAGACTACGGTAAGGAAGTATATACAGATGCTTCAGATAAAGGATGGGGAGCAGTACTAGTACAAGTCGACCCCTCGGGCCAGAAAAAGGTATGCCAGTTTGCTAGTGGCACATGGAAAGATGCTGAAAAGAATTGGAGTGCTCAGAAAAAAGAAATGGCAGCCGTCATTAAAGGTACCAAGTCTTTTCATGATAACTTGGCCTTGAAGAAATTCATTATCTTCGTAGATAATAAAGCCTTAATTGATATTTTTAAAGCTAAAGATACTACGAGTCCTATCGTTGCTAGATGGTACATGCACCTGGCTCAATATGATTGCACCCTTGAGTGGATTGAAGGGACAAAGAACTGTGTGGCTGATATGCTCTCCAGAGAATATCTCGGCATGATCAAAATAGATCAGCTCAATCTTCAGATCACATGGGATGAGTGGATAGGTGATCCTGACAAAATTCCCTCCGACAGAAGGTGGAGGCCTGAGTCATTCTTGCAGTACGAATTGCTCAGTGTAGGAACCAGATGGAGTCATGAAGATCGCATGAATCAATGTATTAAAGCAGATGCGGCCCTACAGCTATTAGACAGATGCCTCTTTATATCATATCAAAGAGTCACGAGCTGCACGGTACTCAGAATACGCGATCTCCCTAAAGTATTCGGGGTCCCACTCTTTATTGATGGACGGTCCATAGATGCTTATCAATTCGAGGAAGCATTTTATGACATGTTCCTATGGCAGAATGAACATCAGAATCACTTTTATTTCAGTTTGGCCATTAGTATGGGGACAATAGGTGGCGCTGAGATGCAATTGGGTTCCTTGGAGCTTGAATAATTTTTGCTAGAAATTGCTAGTAAAAGTTGGATCACGGTTTGAAACAATAAAATGAGGCATTCCATGGAGTTTGAAGATATTATCCATAAAAACTTGAGCCATTGTAGAGACTGTGAACAAGGGTCGAAGAGCACATAAATGAGCATATTTGAAAAGACGATCCACGACCACCATGATGACTGACTTATTCCCTGATTTAGGTAATCCAACGATGAAATCCATAGACATATCCATCCATATAGTAGGTGCAAGAAGATGCGGTTGGAGTGTGCCTTGAGTTTTGACAGTATCTCCCTTATGAGGTTGACATGTATCACATTTGACCAAAAAGATGTGGATGTCTTGTTTCATATCATCCCCAAAAAAAGAATGTTTGACCCATTCATAAGTTTTGGAAAAACTTGAATGCCCAGTTGTTGAAGCATGAAAATTAGAGATCATCATGGATTTAAGGGTCTACTATTTGCTTAAATATAGCCGAACTTTATAGTGAATCTCTTCATTGTGCTAAGAGCACCCTGGGGAATCTTGAGGATCTTGTTGTAGTTTTTGGATTATGATAGAAAGTTTGGGGTCTTGCCACCATTCCTGGAGAACAACCTGTAGCCAATCTATGACAATGAATGAGAGGGAAAAGAGGGACCCTTCCTCTTCATATTGTTGGGAAAGGAATTAACCACCACATGTTCTTTTCCTTTCTTGTAGATTATCTCATAATCATACCCAAACAACTTGGTGACCCATTTTTGTTTCTTTGAGGATGAAATTTGTTGTTCTAGGAAATACTTGAGGCTTTGACAATCCATTTTAATTTGGAAGTGTTACCGCAATAGATAAGGGTGTCAGAGATCCACTGCGTGCAAAATAGCTAACATTTCCTTTTCATAGAGTGATTGGCCCAAATGTCGCTCCGACAACTATTTTCTAGTGGAATCCAAAGGTCGTCCATATTGCATGGGGGCTTCCCTGATGCCTTTACCTGATGCATCACATTCCAGAACAAAGGTCTTAGTGAATTCAGGTAGTGCTAGGAAGGGAGTAGTGCACATAGATTCTTTCAAGGCTTGGAAGGATTGGTTAGGTGCTAGAGCTCAACTAAAAGAATTGTTTTTAAGGAGAGTTGTGAGGGGAGTTGCAATTTTTCCATAATTTTGAACAAACTTGTGATAATATCCCTTTAAACCCAAGAAAACATGCAAAAATTTAAGAGTTTTTGAATAAGGTCAATTCTACATATCTTCAATTTTCTAAGGATCCACCCTTACACCATCCTTGCCAACAATATGACCTAGGTACTCAACTTAATAGGTGTCAAAAGCACATTTAGACTATTTGAGAAAGAGTTTGTTCTTTGAGAGGAGATGGAGAACTTGATCCACATGGGTGAGATGAGCTTGCCAAGTTTTACTATAGATGAGAATATTATCAAAGAAAAATGACAAAAGTGACAGATGAAATGATGAAACATATGATTCATGAGGCTTTGAAAAGTGGAGGGGGTATTACAGAGACCAAAGGGCATGACCAAGAACTCATAATGACCCTCATGAGTGCGAAATGTAGTCTTCGAAATGTCTTCCTCTTTCATACATGTTAGTGGTAGCAAGAACGTAGGTCAAGTTTAGTAAAGTATTGAGCCCCACTGGGTTCATTCAGAAGGTGATCTATGACAAGAATGGAAAATTTTTCCTTAATGGTAAGTCTGTTGAGGGCACGAAAAACAGGACACATGTTCCAAGTTCCTTCCTTCTTGAGGACCATTGATCCGAATTTATGAGAGGAACGAAATGAAACACAGATATATAACATTAACATAGATATACAAAGAAAAATAATAGAGATATAGTGGAACTTAACTTCTATTCAATAAAAAAATCTGCTAAAACTATAAAATGCAGAATGAAAACAATCTTGCTCAAATGGTGGTAGCTAATATCTTAGAGGAGACGTGGAGGCTATGCACATTCATCTAAGAACATTATAATGAGGTCTCTAGGCCTTTTTAGCATCAATAAGTAAACAAAAAAACCTAGACATCCAAAAATCTAACCCTAGGAGATGAAGCGCCAAAAGTCATGTGGGCCCCAATGGGGTAATTGGGTACATCAACTTCCTCAGGTCGTAACATTTGCATACGATCTATGTTTTAGGTGCACGATAGCCCATTGGAAAGGTATATCCGAGGAATACACATTATGTCGTCATGCTTTGACTCTGTTTACGGTGTGACTATAGCAGGCCCAAAAAACATTGTTTAGGGCCTCAAAAAGGCCTCGAAATTTTAGGACCCAAAAATATAGAAAAAAAACTACCAAGATGAAAGTTGTATGTGAGATAGCTAGAAGAGGTGGGTGGCCACCAATATCCATCTAGATCAATCCTCCCTCCTTAGTAAGTAATTGTCTCCATTGCGTCGATTTCCCCCATCAGATGAGGAAATTTTTCCTGAATTTTCCCTGGGTGAGCCACTTGCCTTGGTGCAGGAGTTGTCTCTCTTTGACAACTCAATAGCATAGATGATTTTAGGGGCGAAATTTCACTCATGGGTGAAATTTAGGGGCTTCCAATTTTTTATTGGGCGAATTTTTTGTATTAAAGTGAATTTTTAAAATTTATATAATTAGCCCGTAATTTATTTTAGGAGAAAAATCGTGTACAGGGTTAGCCCTTGTTTTTAGGAGAGATAGAGGAAAAAAAATTATATTTCGCCCCTAAAATTTGGAGGGACAAGCTTCCATTAGCCAAATTTCTAAAAGTATGGGAATTTCTGATAGCTTCTTCGCCTTGCCATTTGGTAAAATCGAGGTTTATGGTTTAATTCGCCCAGATTTTGTGGTATGGGCACTGGGTAGCTACATTTTGGCCCTCCCACCTGGTATAAATTGTATGGCATCAGGTTAAAATCATAGCTTTGTTACTTGTCTGGTTCGTTCGTGAGAACTACAGAGTCTACTATAGAAAATCTCCAAATCCCCAAGGCCCGATTTACATATATTGAATTTCCGAGTTTATTTCCCCTCAACGAAACGAAATTTGGAAAGAGGGCAAGAGATGCTAGTGGACCGTGGTGGAGCCGCCTATTCAGAGCAGAAGAAAGTTAGAAACTAGAATTTATTATTTGTTACATTTATTACCCTGGTGGTCCGTGGAGCCGCCTGTTCAGTGTTCAGAGCAAAAGAAACTTGGAAGGTGCCGCGCGAGGGCTTTAATTTGGTAATTGAAGTTTATTCCGCCTGTTCATATTTGTTAGCAACTTTAATTCATTTATCGAGAAGGTTAGCAACTTCATATTTGTAGATATCTTCCAAAGTTGATTTGCATCATGTTGCTTTAGGAGATGTTTCATATATTCAAGGTGTGCAAATGGGACAAACCTCCTGGGTTATTTAATTCTGGATATGGAAAA
>ML777234.1:1951516-2013737 GCA_009831015.1 Picea engelmannii
TGACTAAAATATTCGCCAAAAAATTATATATACATTTTATATTATTGATAAAATAGCCTTCAATTTTTCCTATGTATCATGGGGATTCACCCATTTATTATACATATAAATTTAGGGGGGGTTCTTAAAATCACCCCTGCTCAATATAGCTGAAGCTTCTTTCGGAGAGTTCCCTTGACCTATGTGTCCATGATATGATCAGTGGCTTCATGTTCCATGTAGTCAGGGTTGAGCTCTGTCAGTGTCAATTGTTCTGCTATCTCTGAGGTGTCCAATAAGGGTGGAAAGTATGGTCGAAGGAGGTTCACATTAAACAATGGGTTCAAGCCAAAGAAGGGGGGAATGTTGAGCTCAAAATCATTGTCACCCACAACCTTGGTGATGGTGTAAGTTCCATAGAAGAGTGGGTGAAGCTTCCAATGGGGTCCTATAAGGTGCTCTTTCTACAAGTGTAACCAAACTTTATCTCCCATCTAAAACTTATGTGGCACCCGATGTTGATCATGGCACTGTTTGTACTTGTTATTGGACTTCTGCAAAATATCTTGAACCTATTGGTGGATGTGTTCAATGAACCGAGTGGCTTTGTCAGCTTCGGTTTGTGCATGGGATGATTCTTCCTGTGATGACACAAGTGACAGTGCAACATCCATGGGACCCAATGGTTGAAATTCCAACTCCACCTAAAAGGGTTTGTGGTCAGTTGAGATATGTATGGCTCTTTTGTAACTGTGTTGAACATAGGGAAGACTCTCATCCCATGTGCACAAATTCTTGGAATTGTACATGTGTAATATATGCACGATCATCCTATTGATGGCCTCAGTTTGGCCATCTATTTGGGGGTGCAAGATTGTGGATTTGGTGAGCTTGGTGTCCATCCATGACCAGAGGCTTGACCAGAATGTGCTGAGGAACCGAATATCCCGATCTGAGATGATGGTTTGTGGTATCCGAAAATGTACCCACACTCTATCAAAGAAGAGCATGGAAATGGCCTCTATTTTGATGCTCTTCTTGTAGGCGACCAAAATCGCCATCTTGGAAAATCGATCAACAACCACGAAAAAACAGTCATTTTCCGTGCTTGGTTGAAGGAAGGCCTGACATGTAGTCCATCGAGATGGATTCTCAAGGACTGTTGGGAGTAGGAAGAGGGGTGTACATGCCTTGTTTCTAAATGGTCGGTTTGGCAATGATGCAGGCTATGCAAGACCTGATATAATTGTTGACATCATTTCGGAGTTTCGGACAATAGAAATGTTGTTGCAACACTTCCACTGGCTTTTATATGATGAAGTGTCTTGCACCCAACTATAGTGAGATTCCAAAATGAGCTTCGTTCGCTCACTTGATGGAACACAGAGATGGCCCAAATGGCACAACAAGTCATCCTGCAGATGAAAATTAGTGACAACTATGTTTGTGCCCATCATATGGTAGGTACTGGTGAAGTCAAGATCTCTCTCGTAGAGTTGGGGCCATCCAGAGGTTTCATGTCCACAGGAGTGTAGCACCATGGTTAGTGTGGAAAATAGAGGTCGATTGAGGCAGTTAGTGATGTGGTTGGTGCTCCCTGTCTTATACTTAATGTTGAGATGGAACTATTGCAATTATGTGGACCACTTATGATGGCGGTCATGCTATAATTTTCCTTGTGTTTGCATGAACTGTAGAGGCTTATGATTAGTGTGGATGATTGTCTCCTTCCCGAGAATGTAATGTCTCCACTGGTGATAAGATTGTACAATGGAGTACATTTCTTTGTCATAAGTGGGGTACTTACAGACAGTATCTAATAGAATCTCACTATGATACATGATGGGATGTCCATGCTGAGTGAGAAATGCACCCACAACATATTCTGAACAATCTGTCTCAATCTCAAAAGGTTGTTGCAGGTCGGGTAATGAGAGAACCCAGGTTAAGCACACACACTACTTCAAATCATCGAATGCTTTCTATTATGACTAGCCCCAGATGATTTTTTCCTTTCCACCACCCTTGGTCACTTGGATAAGGGTCCATACAATGTGGGAGAATCCCAACATGAACCTGCGACAGAAATTGGCAAAGCCTAAGAAACTCTGAAGCTCACTGAGTGTGGTCGAGGTTGGATAGTCAGGAATGACCTAGATTTTGGCTGGATTGACATCCACCCCATGCTCATCAACAATGTAGCCTAGGTACTAGGCCTTGTTCATGATGAAGGAGCATTTTTCCAAATTTTCATATAGCTTGTGTTGCCACAGAGTGTGCATTCTTCCCAATTCTTGTTGAAGATGAGGATGTCATCCAAATACACCACCACAAAATAATTGGTGAAAGGCCACAAGATATAATCCATCATCCTCATGAAATTTTTTGGGGCATTTTTCAATCCAAAGGGCATGACCAACCATTCAAAAAGACCTTCTTTGGACTTGAAGGCATTCTTCCATACATCAGTCTACTCTATTGGGTTGGTCGTAGCTAGACTTCAGATCAATCTTACTGAAGTATTTTCCCCCCTTTATCTATTTAAGGAGATCGTCAATTCAGGGAATTGGGTACCAGTTCATTACTGTTATTTTCTTTAGGGATCAATAATCAATGCAGAGTCATTAGGTCATGTATTTCTTCTGCACAAGAATGATTGGACTTCCACAAGGTGATGAGCTTGGGTGGATGTGCCCATTTTCAAGTAGCTCTTGGATATGGCACTTGATTTCCTCATTTTTTGATAGAGAGCGACAATATACTAGTCCCTTGGGTAGCAATGCGTCGGGGGTCAAATCGATTGAGTGCTTGACCTGATAGTGTAGAGGTACCTTAGTGGGTGAGGAGAAGATGTCTTTGTATTCTTCCATGACCTTATCCACTTGCTTCTACTGCATGGAGAGACCTGTCGCGGAGGCCATGGACGTGGCTACAAACTTTCACTCACTTTGAGTGTGAATCACGAAGAAGAAAAACTTCCCGGTCTAAGAGATGACCTTCCTGCATTGCTTGGAAGACATTAAGGAAATGGTGGTAGATGGGACTACCTTGGGTATCTTGTATAATTTCTTATCCAAAGTAATAATAACACTACAAGGCCTAGACTCATATACAACATGAAATTTTCATAAATAAGGTTGGCGCAAAAGGACATCACAAAATTCAAGGGGGGTGACATCACACAATACCTCATATTTTAAGGGCTTGATGTCATAGGCTAGGAAACACTATTGGTTGACGCAAAGATCTCTCCCTTGGTAGAGACATTCTATGGTGTACGACTGTGGGTGTGGTGTTGCATGCAAATCCAACCGCTTGATGACCTCCACTGAGATGAGGTTCTTTTGGATACCGCTATCAATGATGAAGTGCAATGGAGTACCCTTCATCCACATATGTGAATGAAAGAGGCCGTCCCCTTCCTCTGGTTCATCAGGCTCACGGAGATAGACCTTGGTGGTGGTAGCAACAGTGGCACTGGGTTCTGCATCAATGATCTGTCTCCCTTTTTCTAGTTCAAACTCAGAGTCGAAGCTTGCATCTGATTGAGAGGCTTTCACCTCATCCACCAATTACTTCTTTGAGTGGCATTTAATTATGTTATGCCAGGGGCTCCCATGGAACTCACACCATTTTCTAGTGTCTTTCTTTGTCTTCCCATTGTCCTTCTTTGTTTGTAGTTTGGACTAGTTTTCTTGAGGTTGTCCATCCTTTCTATTCCCTTTTTTTCTGTGGTTTGGGGCCACCTTTTCCTTGCTTTTGCTGTGAGGGGTTTGCAAACCCAAACTGTCGTGTCTTTTGTTCAAGATTTTGCTTGATTTTGAAAGCATATCAATAGGCTTCGCCCAAGGATTAGATGTACATAAACTCCATTTCTATCTAGATGTATCTATGGAGACTATTGTGGTACTTTATCACCATATATCATTCATAGTCTTTGATACCCATCTTTGTGCGCAGGGTATGGAAGACATTGGTGAACTTTGGCACTGTTTGGTCCCTTTCTTGCTATAGTGTGGTCCTCTTGTGTATAAGTCATCATAAATTCCAACATGGCAGTATTGTTCCTTAATAACATCCCTGAAGGAAACCCAAGTGGGTGTAACTACAAACAATGTAGATCCCTTTATTTCCTTTTGCTCACAGAAAGTATCCCACCAATATTTGGCATGGGGGAATGACCTTAAGGAACACAAATGTAATATTTTCTCTATTGGAAAAGTTGTGGATAGAAAAATACCCTTCTAGAAGGCTTAACCATTTGTCTACAACATCTTCATCTATTTGACCTTCAAATATAGGACTATCAAAATCAATATGTACCTTGAAGGGGGCAGTGTTTTTTCTTGAGGAAGATGTGTCACCTATTGGCAGTCATCAAAGGATTTGCACAAATTTATCCATCATCGTGTTCCTTTGTTGCGAGAGGGATTCCTCGAGCAACAAATTAAAGGGATCTCCTACCCCACCGTCTCTCTTTTCTTCCCCCATGGGTGGCCATTGGGTTCAGTGAGGCCGATCTTGAAAAGGTTCAACTGGTTCAAGTCCCAACTGCTTATACCCTAACCTCGTTGGGGACATGCATAGAGAAACAAATGAAGAGCAAACCGCTCTGATACCACTGATTTGGATTTATGAGCAGAATGAAATGAAACACAAATATATAATGTTAAAAAATATATATAGATAAAAATAACAGAGATACGATGGAGCTTAACTTCTATTCAATAAGGAAATCTGTTGAAACTATAAAATGCATAATGAAAACAATGTTGCTCGAATGGTGGTAGCTAATCTTTGAGAAGAGATGTGGAGGCTACGTGCATTTTTCTGAGAAAATTACAATGAGTCCTCCATGACTTTTTAGCATCAATAAGTAAACAAAAAACCCTAGACATCCAAAAACCTAACCATGGGAGATGAAGTGCCAAAAGTCATGTGGGCCCCAATGGGGTAAGTTGGTACATCAACTTCCCGAAGTCGTAACTTTTGCATACGATCTTCGTTTTAGGCGCACGATAGCCCGTTGGAAAGGTATATCTGAGGAATACACATTATGTTTTCACACTTTGCCTCCATGTATAGTGGGGCTGTGGCAGGCCCAAAAAATGTTGTTTAGGGCCTTAAAACGGCCCCGAAAGTTTAGGACTTGAAAAGATAGAAAAAAAATGCCAAGATGAAAACTATAATTTCCAAGATGAAAGTTGTATGTGAGCCAGCTAGAAGAGGTGGGTGTCAATCGATATCCATCCGGATCAACCATGACTACAGGGGAAGAATTGGTGTTGGTACCAAGACAAATAACACCTGCTTCTAGCAACTCTTGGACATTTTTCTCAATTTCATTTTTCTGAGAAAAGGGATGATGATAAGGGTGAACATTGGGAAGAAGAATTCCCAGGATTAAAAGAATGGAATGGTCATTGACACCATAGTAGGGGGGAAGGCCTTGGGGAGTTTGGAAAAAAACTTTGTGTTGGGAAAGGATAGATTAGAGGTCAGGATGGATAGAGGGTGTCTCAATTGCTTGAATAGAATGGAGTTGGGAAATGATACCAGAATGACCTTTTTTGAGTAACTTTTCCATGCAGTGAGAACTGATGATCTCCAGAGCCTATTGTAATTACTTGGAATTTATACTATCATCCCTCTTATAGGAATTGCATGGTTAAATCCTTAAAATCCATGGTCATGGGGCAAGAGTGCGTAGCCATTCAACACCAAGTACAATGTCACAACCACCCATGTCAATAGAAAACATGTGATATTTCAAGCGATACTGAACAATTTATAGGAACACATTTTCACAATTCCCCCACATTTGATGGAACCACCACTGGAAATCATGATTTAAAAATTGTTGACTACACAGATATATCAATTGATCTATTGGGAAAAGCGACGATGAATGAAATTATGAGTTCTTCCACTATGAACTAGGATGATGAGTTTTCGGTGCTTAATGTAGCCAATTAACTTGGGGGTTTGGGGAATAGAAAAAATAGTGAGATCATTAAGAGAAATCAGGGGTTCAACTTTAGGAGGATCAGAGGGTGACGTAAGATCATCTACTTGGGGTAGCACTACCTTAGTTGAAACCTCATCATCTTCATAAAAAACTTCCTCTAAAATTGCCATAATTTTTTTTTGTTCTTTACACTTGTTCCCTATAAAGTATTTATCGTCACAATTATAACAAAGACCCTTGAGTTTTCGTTCATCCACTTTCTCTCATGTTAATATTTTGACCTTGAGAGTAGTGGTCCGAGGGGAAAGAGTGGGGGGTTTAGGGTGGGCAATAAAAGCAGGTTTTATGCTCTGTGCAAGTATGAGCTCTTGTGCCTCCTTGGCATATTTAGTTGCTTCCAACCAATTCTGGGGGCAATCCATGAGGACATGGGCTGCGATTTCATCCTTGAGGCCACTGATAAATCATTCCCAGAAGAAAGAATCTTTCATACCCTCTATTCAAAAATCCAAAGGCTCAAAGGCAGAGATAAATTATTCCACTATTCTATACTTTTCAACTTCGTCAAATGGCCTAAACGGTGGGTGTCCATGTCAAAGTGTTCATACAACTCAACAACAAATTTTTTCCAAGCAACATACCCTTGGCATGCATTTAGATGTCATTTTCACCATTTCCATCATTCAGGATCCAAATAGAGAATATCATAATGAAGTTTGGTCAACTCATTAATAATGCCATGCAGGTAAAAACAATTTTCCATCTAAGTCACCCAGGCTATTGGATATGAGCCATCAAATTTGTTCACGTCAACTATGGGAAGATGGGGGCCACAATGTAGAGAGTTGGAATGAGAGTGTAGAGGCTAGTTGGAGTCAACACCTTCAACAAGGGGAGGTGGGTCTGAGGAGGAAGGACCCTGCAATTTGTTCATGAATTGTTTGAGAGTGGAATTGATTTAATTAATTCATCTATTGAGTTGTTCTTGGATGTAGTCCACTTCGGCATCAAGGACATAAATGTCAAAATTCAATTTCTGATTGGTTTCATCTTCGTGAGTGGGAGCCATTTAGGGTTGAGGGGTGGGTCCACAGAAACAAAAAGAAGATAAGTGATACATACCACTTCGATTAGTAAAACCAGAGGAATCCAATGGAGTAAGTGGGAAATAAGGGTGTCGAGAAGGGGACGTGTCCGCAGGAAAAAAAATAGGCTTAAAAATGGTAAGTATCACAACGATCAGAGAAAAGAGGGGAATAGAATGAGACAGGTCTCAAATAATGGTGTGGGAGAGACCCAAATTTTTTTTTTACTCCTGTAGAGTTATACTCCAACCTGAATAATATTGCAATGTCGAAATGCCAAAATTCTTAACGAGTAAAAATATGTAGTAATTTTGCAATCAGAATGTAGGGGTAAGGTTGCACAGCCAAAATATCCTTTATGTTCCTTGTCTTGTATGTTCCCCCTGGTTAGGGTTTTCAGGGTGCCTACGGACAAGGGTTTTCCTTTTGTTATAGCTCTCTGATATACATGTGGGGTCAAACAATAGTACTCGGCCCAATATCTTATGGCACCAAATAAGGAGGCTCGAACATACCCTTAGTCCTACTACCAGATTACCTAGATACTAGAGAGTATCTTCTCGAGTGTTGTTCTTGGTGTCACTATAACATTCAAGTGGTCGATCGATTGATTTAGGGATTCTTTTAGGATACCTAGGGGGCTCTTGCTATACCCAACGATACGTGGGAGTGATGGTCAAATACAAATTATTTATGATGCAATACTACTCAAAGGGTACCAACAGGGGTTGCAAAGGTGTCCAATAGGGAGAAACTTAGTTTCAAGTGTCCCCGTGCAACCTTCTGTATTTCCTACGTGTAGTCTTCCCAACTGCAGATTTACCCATTGAACGATAGAGCTATGTTCTTTGAATTCACTGGCAGTACACATATCTACCATGAAAAAAAATAACACACAATTCCTACCCAAGAAAGTGCTCTGATACCACTTGTTAGGTACCATATCCATGATATCAAGTTGAAAACAGAAATATTACAAAAAATACCAACTGAACAACAAAATGTAGAGAACCACAACACAATAATGATACCTTTATTGATAGAAATCAATGTTCACTAGCCTCTTCGAGGGGAAACCTCCAACAGAGAAATGTTATGTTACAATAATTCTCAATACAAATATTTCTCATGTCATCTACTCCTATTTATACTAAATCTATCTTCAAAAGAACAATCTAGAGGAAGATATTTCTAGAGGCGGAAGCTTCTATTAAGTCTTCTTACATTATACTTGCTCACATTATTAACTAGGCCTTATTTATTAATATCGACTTTTATTACATGGAAAATATATTATTCTACCTATGTGAGGGGTTAGGGAGGTTAGGTCGCTAACAATAAATGAGTCATTTCTTCCTTGTACTCTATCATTGTATTATATCTTTTCATATATTACAATTAAGGTCAGATGTTACAACATAAGGGGATTATTTTCATCTAATGGATTAGACCCATCTTTCCAAACAAGAGATCTTATTAGTTGGTTGAGATCAACAACATTAAGGTAATCATAATCCTCTTGCCATGTAGTGAAAAAAGGAAAGTGTACACATCCCCATCAGGTTGTATGGAGGGATCATATATGTTGTGTGGTGATATTGGCTTTGTCATTGTTGTAAAAACCTAAAAAACCCTCATTATCCTAATTTGAATCACCAAAAGAGCCTCATATGGTCAAAATTTTGGGTTTGAAAGAGAACCCCTTGAACTAGTGAACGCCCTCTTCCCTTTATATGGGTTCAAGGTATGTGATTTTATGAATGCATGGAACCAACCCACAACAATGCAAACCATAATAAAATTAGAGATAAATCGCTACATACATAAATACATATAAAAAGGAGGGTTAGGACAATTGATACATATAGAGGTATGCAATAGAGGGGCTATGGTTCTCAATATTTTTTTCCATACAAAGTATTTGGACGATCACAGTAAGGGGAAAAGGTATGACCTCACTATTAATTTCTTCTTTTGAAAGAGAGTTTCACCATTGTTGATTGTGCATTGATTCATTTCCCAACAATTCATCACCTACTACTTATAACATGTTTGCAATACATATAAACTCCCCCATCCCTAAAAAAATTCACATCCCCCACCCCCAATACCTATAAAATTTTCTTCAATTAAAAAAGACCTCCCTAGCCCCTAATATGAAACAATATATCAACTTAATTTTTCACAATTTTAAAACATCCTTTATGAATGAACATGACCAGAAATTGGCCAACAAGTGAAGCCCCTCTGAATTTATATCTACTACATAATATTTATTTTATTGATTTCATCAACACATAGAAACAAAACTTATGGGCATTGTTAAGCTATCAACTGTAACATATCCTGTCTACTTCACCAACAAGTGGAGGGTAGTCAGGTGCTTTAATTCAAAAGATTTTAGTGTATTTTGTTTGAATCAAAATAAAGGTCAAAGAAAATATATATGAAAATAATGATTGACCTAACAATAAAAAAATAACTTTTCTCCATGACAAGCATCCATATGCATATGCTCATGTAAATTCAAAATCAAAACTTCGTATGGATTTCACAAAACTTTCCATGACATTTTTCAATGGTCATGAGTAAGGTATGTTTTTGTTTCAATCCCTAAGATCATACCCTCATACATATATCTCTCATTTCAAATTTTTGTTAGCAATTCAGATTTAAGACAAGTCTTAGTTCATGAGAAAGAAAATTTTACCCTTCATATGGTATGGATATTATGTGACCCTAGTTCATAAGGAGACGAACAATAATAAAGGAAATTATTTCTACAATGGAATTGGTGTCTCTGTGAACACATTCAATTATATACTAGTTGTTGGGTCAATTAATTGTCATTAATAAACCATTTTACTTGTCAATTTAGTTCGTAAACTTTTGAGTTGTATACACAATATGTGTAGGAAAAATATGGAAGGCTAAACTATTATAACTTCTCAGAAGACAAGTAAACCACGTTGCACTCCAATCATTCATTAAAACAAAAACAAAATAGCAAGAAAACAATCTTGAACAACTTCGCTTTGTCCACATTATTGATATTGAGTATGGGAAGAATTCAATAGTGCCACATGTCATGCGTATATCACTGATATATGTATGCACATGTCCTTTATATGTTCTCGTCCTAATTTCAATCAATGGAGGTTTAAGTTGTTCACACACAAAAAGAAATCAAAATGTTGGTAAACAATCTAAGAGCATAGGCCAATGACTAATTCCCTTGTTCAAATCCCATTCTAGAGTTAAGGTTGCAATCCTTCACTTATTAACTCAAGTGTTCATGCTACCATATGTAAGGTTATATTTGAATAAAATATGTTTTTAGTTACTGTGCACAACTAAATATAATATACTATCTAAATATAATAACATAGTTTTACCCAAGCTAGTATTTGAATCAGTTAGCCAAAAAGGTTACCTGAAGCCTCTTGTGCGAGCTACTGACCAAATATTGAATGTACCATCTCAAGAGTAAAATCCATAGATCACACTCCATCAACAACAGCTCTTCTACACTTGCATTCTTCTACTCTTCCATTCACAACTGATATATTAAGTGTGACAAGTTTGTATATGGTGGCACTCCACTTTTGCATCCAGATAATCTATCTATGTGCAATTGTGAATCATATTAGATCTTATCATTCACCTTAACACATTCATTAGCTCATAATAAAGTAATAGAAAGCCTAATGGAGATAGTTACCAGGTTCTCAAGATCCATCCTCGCAAGAGGGAACATAATACATTCTTTCACTTTATGGTGTCCCTGTATTTTGTATTAGTTATTGGATTAGTTCTTTTGAAAATATAGTAATTGTATTAATCAAACCAAGAATTTGTAAATGTATACTCACATAAAAGAAATGCAAGAGAAGAAACAACATATCATTAAATTTCAAACACTTATCCACTATTAAGTAATGAAATGTTAATTATTATCATCTTCAGAGACAAAAGAAGCTACAAATTAGCTACAGATTAAATTACTCATAAAATGATATGGATCATAAAGGGGAAAACTTATACTTAAATCTACAATTCATACCCTCTATCTAAAGAACATAATCAAAATAATATACTAAACTAAGATAATAAAATTACAAATCAACTACACATCCCAGGTGGTGGTCCCTTACCATCTGGTAGCAAGATGAAAAACTTACAGTAAGGAAATCAAATATGCACCATCAACAATAACTGAACTTTGTATTGATCAATTTGGAAGCAGAGCAGAGTTACAACATGTAACAATATTGTTACATCATACTTTTAATATAAAAGGACAACAATACAATATTGTGTATCTTCAATTTGAGAATCTCAGCATCATTATCCTTCTCCCTTTACATTACATATTATTACAATATATAGAATATTCTAGAAATGAAAATCGAAGCGGTCCCCTGCGTCCTAAAAAACCAGAGTATGAAGATAGTGGAGATATGCCTGAACCAAATCATCCTTGATTCCTTTTAATCGTTGAGGAGAAACTTAGAACCTATGGAAATCTATCGAATCAACCATTGATCCCTTATGCTATTCATGGATCCTTTTAGATATGGATTGGAATCAGTTGAATATATTGAAAACATGACGCACCATAAATTTGGTAAAACCCATATTAGGAAAACCTCGATATCTCCCTAACTGTGCCAGATTTTGGGAATTGTTGGATTCTTTTTTCATTTGCCCGAAAATCTCCTCAGAAGTTGATTTCTACTAATTTGACATGTTGTTTTGAATGAGAACCCTTGTTCAGGGCTGGAGACTTTGATTTGTGACTTGGGCGTGAACCAAAGGACGCAAATCATGCTGGGGTTTATATCTTCAAAACCCATGAGACCATTTTCCACCTAGGTGCGCACACATATATGAAGCTACAAACTTAGGTACCATAACTCCATAGCAATGTAGGAACTCAATTGAAAATCTTAATTAGTAAATGTTAGTTCAAAAACTCAATAAATTCTACCAAGAACTTAGGAAATACATTAAAATAATTAATCCTTACCTTTAAATTCTTGTTACAATTTTTAAGGCTTAAAGACATGGATTTCTAGGATAATAGGGCCATTTTTAGGTATAGAAGTGGAATGGTAGTGGAAAAATAGGTGTTTTAATTATGGAAAAATGGGAGTCCAACACTAATATGATAATGTCTTAGACCAAACAATGATTCTCAAAACATTTTTAATTCAATAAGTAGATTTCATATTACCAAGCATGTCATGGCATCCAATGTGAACACATTAATTATTGATGGTAATGTGGTGTTATTTATTAGCAAAATAGAAAATTCAAAGAAGAAATAACAAAATATAGAAATATTTAGAGTAGAAATGGTAGATCATAACAACAATAGGAAATTGTAGAAGAACCAAAATATCACAAATAACAATAACTTTGTTGATGACAACAATGTTCACTTTCCTTTTCAAGGTGGCAACCTCCAAATGATCATATGTCTATTAGTGCAAAATCTAGACTAGGGTTCTCAGAAGTTACCAACAAAAGGCACCAATGTAGTCTAGGTACACTAGCATGTTCAACCTTCCACAAGGGAAGTAGGTATCACTCGAAGAATAGCCGATATTTATTTGGTGAAGCGAGTTAAGAAGAACACAACATCATATCTAGATTTTCTCTTCTTAGATTCATATATTAATACCCAAAGACATGCAATGACTAAGCTCAAATTATAAATAGACAAGGATGAAGTAATTATGCATATATAAACATAGATCCATGTTCATCATATCATATCAAAAATAAAATAAATTTTAGGGACCAACTAACACATGGTGCTTTTGACTATTTTCATTGTTGATATACTTCCAATTAGCTCTCAGTTCTTCTAATTGTTTCCAGTACTTTTAGTTTTCCAGTTGACATGGAGAACTTTCCCAAAATTTTGGAATTTCCAAAAATAGAGGGCCCAATAGGCCCCGACCACAACCTTTGACTCATCCTAATTCAACCTTTCATGTCTTTCTCAGGGCCTTCTTCAAATGGAGGGCCCAACTCCGACACAATTTTGATGGCCTGCTGTCAGAAGTTGTCGTAATGCTCCACATGATCCTGCCACTTTATTGCTAAAATGGAGGCTCCCACAACAAAATATTGTGCTACTGCCACATTTGGATGCATTGTATTAGTAGTCAACAATGTATTCCATTCTGTCTCTGCAACTAAATCTAGTTGTTGCATCTGGACGTATGCAACTTGTATTATAGGTCGGAAGTCTTAGAGCTCTTTATTGGCATCTTGAGAAGATTCATGCATGGATTCAATTTTTTCATTTGTTGCTTATATCTCCTTATCTAGGTGGATATCAGTGGCCACCCACCTTTTCCAACTAGCTCAAAATAGTTTTCTGGCAATTTTGGCAATTTACTATTTTTAGCAGTTTTTAACTTTCAGGGCCATTTTGAGGGCCTAAATGAAGGTTTTTTGGGATAGATCTTCTCAATGATAGACAAAGGCTTTGATTGATCCCCCAAAATGAATCTCCTCGATGATACCTTTCCAACGAGCTATCATGCAACCCAAATGGAGATCATATGCCAAAGTTATGCCCTCGGGAAGTTGATACACCAAACTACCCAAAATAGGGTCCACAAAACTGTTGTCTTTTCATATTCTGGGGTTAGGTTTTTGTATTTTCCTTATGATAAAAAGGCCTTTGGAGCCTTATTATAAAATCATCTTCTTGCAAATGCGAGTAGCGAACATATCTCTTCTCAGAGATAAGCTACCACCATTCTAGCGAGTCTTTCACTCTGTATGTTTACAGTCTTTGTACATTTTTGCTCATTAATAGAAAATTGTGTATTACTGTATCTATGTGTTTATGGTTTAATCTCTGATACATTTCTGTTATATTATTGAATATCCAAGATATCTTTGTACATTTCTTTATTATATCTTTTTTCTCATTTCGTGTCGAAAATAATCTGGATCATCTCCGCAAACTTTGTTTGCTTCTCAATAGGATTAGTAATTGCTTGGGTCTCTGCATTCATCCGTTGAATTTGTGCTCACAACTCTTCTACTGGATTACTTCTTCATTCCAAAAAACCAACCTAGTCATTGACCATCATGAAGAGTTTACTGCATTCGCCCATTCGATCATGGAGGGAGTACAGAATGAGATCCCCTTCTGCCACCACCTGAGTAACTATCTCCATCATAGGCTAGGGATTCTCCTTTTCTTTTAGTTGAATAACGCCCATTTCTTGTTGAAGAATATTAGTTCTGGCAGGTAACTGTGACCAAGCATCAACAAGAAGTTCAACTCATTGTGGTGGTGCAACTGGGGAAATATCTTCGGGGAGCTCAGGGACAACCTACTGGATCTTGGGCCACACTTAAGAATTTTTTTTAGATATGGCCTCAACAGTTGAATCTACCTATGTATGCAGTTCATGTTCTTGATCCCAATCCTCAAATACTACAACTATCTCTTGATGAAATTAGAGCATATGCTATGTGATTTATTCATTAGTTTTCCCGGTGGAGACATTCCTATGCTCGATTTGATTGGTTGAGGTGCACAAAAGATGTAAGAGTTGTGGTGTGGACCAGACTACAAGCTCTCTGCTAGTTTGGGATGGATCCATGGGAAATTTGGATGCAAGTGGTTGGCCACTAACAATTGATATTTTAGAGAGAATTAAGCTGTATGTGCCATCAGGACTAGTAGCGGTTGTTTGAAAGCTATGCACGAGCCTTGATTGGGCATCTTGGGGGATCATAGCAACCACTTATGTGCACTCCAAACACAATTCTAGAATGGTGCAACATCGTTAGGGATCTTGTAGTAAGGGAACAACCTGATCTCTGAAGGAGCTCATGCTGTGAGCCGAAGAAACTTCCTCTTGAGTATCCATGGGGTCATTTCGGGGATCTTGACCCATCTAATCTTGCGAAATTAACCGATGTAATATAGGGAATGGGGACTATAGTGAATACGTCACTTGAATCTTTCTCCGTTGTTTCAATATGTGTTTGGGAAGGGGGTGATGCATTGGTGGAATGGGTGCCCGCAACAAAACTAGCTGGTTGTCGAGTAAGCTCCTCAGTGATATGGGTGGGATTTGTATGGATCACAAGGTCATCAGGAATAATGATAATGGGAATGGAGGATGGCTTAGGGGGGATAGTTTGAATGAAGGGTGGAAGTGAAGAAATAGGTATTGCATCAGTGATAATGGGGTTTGTGGTAGATGTAGATGGTGAGCCAGTGTGTGGTTTCTTAGGAGGAAAAGCAGTTTCAATATTATAGACCTAACCTCCCCAACCCCTCACATAGGTAGAATAATATATTTTCCATGTAATAAAGGTAAATATTAATAAGGCCTAGTAATAAGGAAGAATAAGTCAAATGTAAGAAGACCTAATAGAAGCCTCCTCTTCTAGAAGATATTCCTCTAGATTGTTCTTTTGGTAGATAGATTTAGTATAAATAGGAGTCAAGGGAATGAGAATTTTTTGTCTTGATAATTATTGTAATTGAGCAATGCTCTGCTACAAGTTGCCCCATCGAAGAGGCAAGTGAACATTGTTTCCTATCAATAAAGGTATTATTTTGGTGTTTTGGTTTCATATATTGTGTTGTTCCACTTTTATTCACTGTAGTATTTCCTTTTTCTACTATTATGATATATCATGTACCTTATAAGTGGTATCAACGCACTTTCCTTGGAAGAAAATTGTGGGTTATTTTTTTTTCCAGGGTAGAGATGTATTCCGGTGTCTTAAAGCTATAGATATTTTTCATTCAACGCATAAATCTGCAGTCAAGGAAGCATACATGTAGGAACATTGGTAATGGTGTCAATGGAGAAAAAATGCCTTCCAGGGGTATGTGTCTTGGACACAATTTGTTGCATAGATTTATGAATGCTTTGACACTGACACCCACCATTTAGGCTATTTGACCAAGTTGAAACAATCTGTCACAGTGGAATAATTTATAGCTTCATTTTAGCACTTGGATTTCTGCACAGAGGGCATGTCTGATGCTTTTTTATGGAAATTATTTATCAGTGGCCTCAAGGATGGGATTCATTCCCATGTCCTCATAGCTCTCCCTCAAATTTGGGTGGAAGCAACTAAAAGAGATAAGGAAGAACAACAAGTTGTCTCTTCTCAAACTAGAAAACCATCCTTTCTTGCCTACCCTAAACCCACCACTCCAACCCCTCCTTCCACTCCACTGAAGATCTAGAAGTTGACCCAGGAAGAAATGGATGAACACCAACTCAAGGGCCTTTGTTATAATTGTGATGAAAAATATTTTTCGGGGTACAAGTGTAAGAAACACAATCTTTTTATGTCCACCTCTGAGGATGTTTTTGAAGAAGCAGTCAAGGCCCCCCATGTGGTCGAGTTACCAGAACCAATTGATATTACTTCTCCCTCGAACCCCCCATAAGTTGAATGAAGCATTTCACTCAATTCTCTCACTGGATTCTCTGCTCCCCAAACCCTCAAGCTAATTGGTTACATTAAGCATCAGAAGGTAATAATCCTCATTGATAGTGGCAACACCCACAGTTTTATTCATCGCCACATTTCCCAAGAAACTAATTTATATATCTGTGCATTCAACAACTTTCAAATCATGATTTCCAATGGACGTTCCATGAAATGTGATAGGCATTGTGAAAATGTGCGTCTACAAATTGATCAGTACAACATGAAATCTCATATGTTTTCTATCGACATGGGTGGTTATGACATTGTGCTTGGTACATAATGGTTATAGATTGTTGGTCTCATCCTCATGCATTTTAATGAATTAACCATGCAATTCATCCAGGAGGGAAAAAAATATAAGTTCCAAGGCATCACCGCAGTCTCCCCTGAAATCATAAATTCCCTTCACATGGAAAATCTCTTCAAGAAAGTTCATTCTAGCATTATTGCACAAATCCATTCCGTTCACGCATTTGAGACACCCTATGTGCATCCTAACCTCTAATCCATTATCTATGAACATCAAGCTATTTTTTCCACTCCCCAGGGAATTCCCCCTTCCTGTGGTGTTCATGATCATTCCATTCCCTTAGTCTCGGGCAACCTTCCTCCCAATGTTCACCCTTATTGTCATCCCTTTGCGCAGGAAAATGAAATTAAGAAAATTGTTAAACAATTGATCACCACGGGTGTTATCCATCCTAGCACCAGCCCATATTCTTCTCTTTTGGTCATGGTACTGAATAAAGAAGGCTCTGGGCGCATGTGTCCTGAATTTCACACCCTCATCAAACTCACCATGAAAGAAAAAATTTCCATTCCCTTCATTGATGATATCTTGGATTAATTAAGCAGTGCCCAATACTTTACTAAACTTGATCTTCGTTCTGGCTACCACCAAATATGTATGAAAGAGGTAGACATTCCTAAGACTTTCTTTCAAACTCATGAGGGCCACTATGAGTTCTTGGTCATGGCCTTTGGCTTGTGTAATGCTCCCTCCACTTTCCAGAGCCTCATGAATCATTTCTTCCATCATTTTCTCTGTCATTTTGTCTTAGTTTTCTTTGATGATATTCTCATCTATAGTAAAACATGGACAACCCATCTTTCCCATGTGGATCAATTTCTTCATCTACTCTCTCATCACAAAATTTTCCTCAAACAATCTAAATGTTCTTTTGGAGCCTTGGAAGTGGAGTAGTTGGGTCATATTGTTGGCAAGGATGGTGTTAGGGTGGATCTTAAGAAAATTGAAGCTATGAATGATTGGCATCATCCAAATAATCTCAAGAGTTTGTGTGGTTTTCTTGGTTTAATAGGCTATCATCACAAGTTTGTTAAGAATTATGGAAAAAGGGCATGACCAAAAAATCATAATGACCCTCATGAGTGAAAAATGTAGTCTTGGGAACGTATTCCTCTTTCATATGTATCTAGTGGTGGTGAGAATGTAGGTAAATTTTAGTAAAGTATTGAGCCCCACTGAGTTCATCCAAAAGATCATCTATGACAAGAATGGGAAAATTTTCCTTAATGGTAAATTTGTTGAGGGCACAAAAATAAAGACACATGTGCCAAGTGCCTTCCTTCCTAAGACCATGACTATAGGGGAAGAATAGGGGCTGGTATCGAGATAGATAACAACCAATTCTAGCAATTCTAGCAACATTAGGAAGAGCAATGCCCGGGATTAAAGGAATGGAATGATCATGGTCACCATAGGATGGGAAGGCCCTGGGGAGTTTGAAAAATGGCTTGGTGTCAGGAAATGATAGATTGGAGGTTGGGATGAATAGAGGGTGTCTCAACTGCTTGAATGGAATGGAGTTGGGAAATGATACCAGAATAACCCTTTTTGAATAACTTTCCATGCAATGGGAACTGATGATCTCCGGAGAACCTGTTTTAATGCCTTGGAATTTATATTGTTGTCACTCCTATTGGAATTGCATGGTTAAATCCCTAAAATCCATGGTGATGGGGCCAAGAGTGCATATCCATTTAGTACCAAGTACAATGTCACAACCAACCATGTCAATAGAAAACATGTGAGATTTCAAGTGATACTAACCAATTTGTAGGTGCACATTTTCACAATGCCCCCACATTTCATGGAACCACCATTGGAAATCATGATTTGGAAATTGTTGACAACATAGATAAAACAATTGATCTCTTGGGAAAAGCAACGATGAATGAAATTATGAGTGCTTCCACTGTGAACTAGGATGATGTATTTCTGGTGCTTAATGTAGCCAATTAACTTGAGGGTTTGGGGAATAGACAAACTAGTGAGAGCATTCAGCGAAATCAGGGGTTCAACTTGAGGAGGATTAGAGGGAAGTGTAAGATCATCTCCTTGGGGTAGCACTGCCTCTGGTGAAACCTCATCATATTCATCAGAAACATCCTCTAAAATGGGCATAATAAGTTTATGTTATTTACACTTGTTCCTTGAAAAGTATTTATCATAAAAATTATATTAAAAACCCTTGAGTTGGCATTTAACCATTCTCTCTCATGTTAATTTTTGGACCTTTAGAGGAGTGGTATGAGGGGCAGTAGTGGGGGGTTTAGGGAGGGGAATAAAAGCAGGTTTTGTTCTTTGTGCAATAATCACCTCTTGTGCCTCCTTGTGTATTGTATCTTGAGAGGTAGTAAGGGGCCTGGAGGGCCCATAATGATAATAGTGGATGTCATTCAATGTAAGGTGGACTAGGCCCACTATATTATTAAATAAGGCCCACTATGGTAGTTAGATATATTAGTATAAACATAATAAATGTAAGAGGAGTTATTAGAAGGATCCTCCTCTAGAATGTTCTTAGTGGTTGGTAGAAGTATATATAATGGGGTTCAGGCAATGTAATGAGACAAGTTGAGAAGTATTATATTTGGAGTGTGTAGCTCATTATGAGGTTTCCCCCTCGAAGATTGGAATGAACAGGAGAGGATCCCTTCCATAATATGATCCATTGTATGGTTTTTCCCTACCCTAAGGGTTTCAAATTAATAAAGAGTGGTTTTTCTATATTTTTCCATATATATTGTGTGGTTATTATATTCAAATATTTTTTTTACTTAACAAGTGGTATCAATGAACTTTCTTTGGAAGGAATTGTGGGAAAATATTTCTTTATTTTGCATATTTTTCGAAGAAAAAGAGGGCCGTGACACTATAGATAAATAATGTAGTTTTCTATTCTGAATTTGTGAAAACTAATTGTATATCTGAGTTCCTCTCGGAAAAACAACCAATTTGAAAAAAATAATCATCTGAATCAGAGCTCTGAAAGTGAAGATATCATTGATTTAAAATCAACCATTTTTTTAGGTTTTTTCGTGATGGCGGTGAGACTGTAGAGCTCATAACTTTTCACAGGGTCCTCAAATTGCTACCATATTCGTGCCATTGGATAGAGAATTTTAATATCTTTCTTTTGGTATTTTACATGTGTTATTTTGAATGGATATTCACTTTCAAATCATGGAATCCTTCAAGACAACACTTCAAGCGTTCAAAGTTGAAAGACAAAATATTCAGGAGAAGCATATTCAAGAGTTCAAATTTGCAAGGCAAGGAATGTCTATTATGCAGGCCATGAAGGAAGAAAACAATCAAGAATCCTATGATTGTTATGATTTTGAGGCCGATTATGATGATTGGTATCTATATTTTTGTCATTTTTGGGATGATAACTATTTATTTGATGACTCTACTCCACGTTATTTAGAGAACATCAATGTGACACATTCAAAGCCAATTATGACTACCAGCATATTCTCCAGTGGTATTGTTCCTTCAAGATTCAACTTTGACCTTGTCCAACTATGTGGATGGAATTGCATATTACGATTCACATGATCAATGTAGACCTTTGGATCAACTTCCTATTGACTTATGATATCTTCAGCCTGGAGTTCACATGAGAACTTGGACATGGGACCCTTTGGATCATATACCTATTGAGTTTTGATATATTTAGCATGGATTTCACACGAGAACTTGGACATGGGACCCTGGTATATGGTGGCGATTGGAGTACTATATCATGATGGCTCACATTTCCACATGGGACCCTAGTTCTACTACCTACTTCAAAATTATGGTCCACACTTATCCATGGTACCTTGGTATATGGTTGTACACCCTAATAACAAGCGTTCAGGAAAATGCTTTCATAAGGGGGATGGAATGTAGTGTAGCTAGAGAGGTAGTAGGGGGCTTGGAGGGTCCATAATGATAATAATGGATTTCATTCAATGTAAGGTGGACTAGGTCCACTACATTACTAAATAAGGCCCACTATGGTAGTTAGATATATTAGTAAAAACATAACAAATGTAAGAGGACTTATTAGAAGGTTCTACTTCTAGAAGGTTTCTCCTCTAGAATGTTCTTAGTGGTTGGTAGCACTATTAAAAGGAGTTCAAGCAATGTAATGAGACAAGTTGAGAATTATTGTATTTAGAGCCTGTAGCTCATTAGGAGGTTTCCCCCTCGAAGATGAGAGTGAACAGGAGAGTATCCCTTCCATAATAGAATCCATTGTATGGTCTTGCCCTACCCTAAGGGTTTCATATTAATAAAGAGTGGTTTTTTTATATTGTTCCATATATCTTGTGTGGTTATTGTATTCCGATATCTTTGGTACTTAACAAATGTAGTATACCCAGGAAGGTAATATGGGGTACATAGGGAGGTACCCGATGGCAATGTGGTTAGATGTCATTAGTGGAAATCATTCAATCTAAGGTGGAGTAGGTCCACTATATTATTAAATAAGGCCCACTATGGTAGTTAGATATAATAAATGTGCGAAGGATCTATAGAAGGTTCCTAGGATATAGAGAGTGTTATATAAAGAAGTGTAAGCAATGTATTGAATCATAGTGAAGTATATTGTCATTGTAACAATCAAGGATTGCTTGAGGAGTGGTATCCTTCCTGAAGGATTAATATATGGTGTTATCCTACCTCAAGGGTTTTGACTATTTTCTTGTGTTGAATATTTTGGTGAATGGTTTGGTTTATTATTGTTGAGATTAAGGGTTATTTATGTTATATTTGTAGATCTATTTAGGTACTTAACAATTGGTATCATAGTACTTTCCTTGGTCAAATAAGGGAAGAACATTTTGGGTCATTTTGCAGATTTTTTAAAAGGAAAAATGGGGATGGTGCACCTTAGACTTAGTTTTGAAACATTCTTCTTAGAATTTGTAGAAAATAATTGGATATTTGAATTCCTCTCAGAAAAATACCTAATTTCAAAAAACAAATGGGCCGAAACGAAGTTCGGGAAGTGAAAAATATTTTTATTGTAGCAAGAAAGTATTGATTGAGGAGTGCATTCCTTCCATAAGGAATAATATATGGTGTTACCCTACCTCAAGGGTTTTGTCTACATTCTTTTGTTGAATATTTTGGTGAATGTTTTGGTTTATTATTGTTTATATTAAGGGTTATTTATAAAGTTATATTTTCATATCTATTTAGGTACATTCAGGTACTTAACACCTTGGCACGTTTAGTTGCTTCCAAGCAAGTTTGGGGGTGAGCCATGAGGACCTAGGCTCATATTTCATCCTTGAGGCCACTGATAAATCATTCTTGGAAGAAGGCATCTGTCATACCCTACACTCAAAAAGCCAAGTGCTCAAAGGAAACGTTAAATTCTTCCAATGTTTCAGAATTTTCAACTTGGTTAAACAACCTAAATGGTGGGTGTTCATGTCAAAGTGTTCATATAGCTCAACAACAAACTTTGTCCAGGAGACATACCCTTGGCATGCATTTCGATGCCATTGCCAATATTTCCATCATTCTAGATCCAAATAGATAACACTGTCACAAAGGTTGGTCAGCTCATCAATAATTCCATGCAGGGAAAAATAATGTTCCATCTTAGTCACATGGGTTGTTGGATCCAAGACATCAAATTTGTTCACCTCAAATCTGGGAAGATAGGGTTCACGATGTAGGGAGTTGAAATGAGAGTGTAGAGGTTGGTTGGAGTCAACATCTTCAACATGGAGAGGTGGGTCTGAGGAGGAAGGAACCTGTAATTTTTTCATTAATTGTTGAGAGTGGAATTGATTTCATCAATTCGGCTATTGAGTTGTTTCTAGATGTAGTCCACTCTGGCATTGACATAAATGTCATAATTAAATTTATGATTGGTTTTGTCTTGGTGAATGGGAGCCATTTAGGGATGAAGGGTTGGTCCATGGACAAAAAATAAAATAAGTTATATATACCACTGCAATAATTGAAACTCGAGGAATCCAATGGAGTAAGTGGGAAATAAGGGTGTCGAGAAGGGGATGGGTCCACGTGAAAAAATAGGCTTAAAAATGATAGGTATCACGATGATTAGGGAGAATAGGGGAATACAATGAGATAGGTCTCAAATAATGGTGTGGGAAGGACCTAAACATTTTTTTTTACTCATGTAGAGTTATACTTCGACTTGAATAGTACTACAGTGTCAAAATGCCCAAATTCTTAACAAGTAAAAATGTGTAGTAGTTTTGCAACCATAATGCAAGGGTAAGGTTGCACAAGCAAAATATCCTCTATGTTCCTTATCTGGTATGGTCCCCTTGGTTATGGATTTCAAGGTGACTACAAACAAGGGTTTACTTTATGTTATGGCTCTCTAATATACATGCAGGGTAGAACAATAATACTCAGCTCAATATCTCAGGGCACCAACTAAGGAGTCTTGACCGTACCCTTAGTCGTAGTACAATATTACCTAGGTACTAGAGAGTATCTTCCTGAGTGTTTTTCTTGGTGGCACTATAAAAATCAAGCAATCGATTGATCTAGGGATAGTTTCAAGATACATAGGGGGATATCTATATACCCAATGATACATGGGAGTGATGGTCGTATTCAGATTCTTTCTGATGCGGTACTACTCGAAGGGTACCAACATGGGTTACAGATGTGTCCAACAGGGAGAAACCTAGTTTCAATTATCGCCATGCAACATTTTGTATTTCCTACATGTAGTCTTCCCAACCATAGTTTTACTTGTTGAATGACAAAGCTTTGTTCTTTAAATTCTATGGAAGTACACATCTCTACCATGAAAAAATATAACCCACAATTCCTACCCAGGAAAGTGCTCTAATACCACTTGTTAGGTACCAAATCTATTATATTGAGAAAAAAATAGAAATATTGCAGAAAATACCAACGAAACAACAAAATGTGGAGAACCACAACACCAGAATGATACCTTTATTGATAGAAATCAATGTTTGCATGCCTCTTCAAGGGGGCAACATCCAACAGATCAATGCTCTATTATAATAATTCTCAAGATAAATCTTTCTCATTCCTTCTACTCCTATTTATACTAAATCTATCTTCAAAAGAACAATCTAGAGGAAGATATTTCTAGAAGCGGAAGATTCTATTAAGTCTTCTTACATTATACCTATTCACATTATTAGCTAGGCCTTGTTTTAAATATCGTCTTTTATTACATGGAAAATATATTATTCTACCTATGTAAGGGGTTAAGGAGGTTAGGTCCCTAACAAGAAATGAGTCCTTCCTTCCTTGCACTCTATCATTGTATTATATATTTTCATATCTTACAATTAAAGTCAGATGTTACAACAGAAGGGGATTATTTGCATCTAAGGGATTGTTGAATGTCATATGTTTTCCCTTCATTCCTCTCTTTTTCCTTTTATGATTTTTCTCCTCCCATAAATTTTTTTGGCCATGTATCATAAACCCCCTTTACCCCTCTCTTTGTTTTATCATGCTTACCATACTTAGCCATTTCCATCATACTCATGGACATGTTTTTATTTCCTTTTTCTTTTTCATCCAGCTCAAAACTTAGTTTTATTTTTCATTGCAGAATCACAAACTCATGGACTTTCACTTGATTACTTTTCTTCCTCTCACAAGTCATCTGAAAAATATCAATAATTACTCATTTCATTTTTCACGAACTCCCAGACTTGCAGACTCATGAACTTGCATTTTCATTTGAAAACTTCCACTCTAACTCCCCACAACAACGTTTCCCATTCTTTCACATTTCTCGAGTCACATTAAATGTTATTTTTATGGACTCAACTACTAAATTCATTTATGAAAAGGCCATTAATTAATGATGTTTATATCAAGGAAATTTACATTTATTTCAAATTAATGCTTTCACCAAGGAAATCTAACTTAAGGGTCATTTTACTATTCTGAGTGATATTATGAAGAAGTTTTCAAACTTTCTAAATATGGTCATGAGAAAACAACATTTCTGCGGGGATACTTTGAACTTGTTTTCCATAGAAGACCAGAATTACCATTGGTCAAGGTCTTATCGGTACTATTCAACATTGTCAGACAGAGACGATAATAAGGTGTCGACATTAGGAATAGCTCTCGTTGGTTTCATTCCAGAGTTTTTCAAATGTAAATATATCATTACCTCGTGCATTGAAAAATTAGTCTAGAACAAAACAACCTTCCCATTGCAAAGAAGCTCCCATGTTTCATTGGCGCCTTCGGTTTTTAAGAAGATGTTAAAATTGCAAGAGCCGAACTTGGTTTACAAAGGAGAAGGGGCCAAAAATTTCCTTAAGGGAAAAAACAATGGAATTGAACTCCTTTAATGATATCTACAAGATTTTGCCTCAATGCCAGAAGACATATCCAATATTCACGTGAGTTCTTTGAAGGACCCTTATAAAGAAATTGTTTGGTTGGTTACTAGAGTTGTTGGTCAAGATTCTACAACAACTATTCCTCAGTTAGCATTATACATCTTGCATTTGATGGTCCATGAGAATGCAATCTTCGATTTGGAAAATATCATATCGAATGAGGTTACTATGTAGTTGATGAATTTCAAAAATAAAAATAAGTTTTAGATGGCATTCTATTTGATTTTCGCTATCACGTATTGTCATGTTTTCAAGGGTTTAAGTATTGGAAAAAGGGTAAACTCAAAGGTGGACCCTGTAACTATAGTGTATCAAACTCTATGGATGCAAAAGGTTGGCCATTATTTTTATGAGGTATATAATAATTTTGTGTCTGAATTCAAGAAATTACTTGTTGGAGAAGATACTTCCGGGCTTTCTTTGGAAGCATTAGCTTTTCTGAATGTAAAGGGAGTTCTCGAAAAAATGGATGATTATAACATCATCAAGATTTTTTGTTCTCATGAAAAACCTATATTTCTTCCCTATTATGTCCTTGACAAATTATTTATCATAGATATGGCGAGACAATACAAATTTCGGTTTCATACCTTTTACGAAAAAAGGAAAAGTTAGTTTATCCCTCTTCCTTGGAAGGTTGGGAAAATTCTCTTAAGAGGAATTTCCAAGATTGATGAGTATGCTTCCTATTTTGACTAGTTTAACATGAGATTTGCAGAAGAGGTCGAAGCTTTTGACCCTGATCACCTTTTTTATAACCATATAATATAAGTTGGGCTTAGCCCTGCACTTGTCTTCAGTTGGTATTTAGTCGGTTTCCACACACCCGCCTATCGATCTCTTCTCGGTTGAACTCTTTGACTTGTTGTTGATGTATTCGTCCTTCAACTTTGAATTTACCTGGTCAAACTACCTCGACCTTTGACTTCGAATTTACCCAGTTGAACCAACTAAACCTTTGTCTTGCTATCGATCCACCTCGACTTCTACTATTAGTCTATCCATCTCGACTTTCACTGCAAAGATTATAACAACCCAACAAGGTTAACTTAGTGGTAGGTTACATCATTCTCACTTTATCTCCTATTTATAATAAAGGAGAATAATTTTTATAAACATCTTATCTTTTCTTGTGAAATTGATACATTGTAAAAGGAGGTTTCCCCCTTGAAGTATACTATTATTCATTGACTTTTTATCATTATCAAAGTGTTGTTTCATAACACATAAGCACGGTCGGTTCATTATTTTGATCTAAGGAAATTGAAAAAAATGGCAATGTTTACGCTCTGTGTTTTATTTTTAACCATCTATTATACTTATCTATGGGGAAAGAATTATACTTATCTATACAATAAATTTTAAGAAAAAAATATCTAAAATTTATTTACACTACTTTTACAAATTATTTGAAAGAAACAAACAACCTATCTTTCCCCATAGATGACATGGTGGTGTTGATGTGTTGGCTCGATTATGGTTTTGCATGGTCCATATGTGTATAGAATCTGGATTAAGGGTTCACATTTTTTGTGAAATCAAATAAGACCACCAGTGGCCTATGTAGGTATTTTATAAAACTAAAGGCATAGATCAAGGCATTAACCCTTGATCAAGGTACTAACCCTCAATTGGGGTCCAAACCGTCAATTGTGATCTAGACCTTGATTGAGGATTTAATTAACCCTCTTTAGGACCTCAATTAAGGGTCCATTATATATGGGTCAAACCCTTGATTTAGGTATTTATTAATCTTTGTATTAAGGTCTTGAATCCTAGATCGAATGCTTGAAAAGTGCCTCGATCAAGGGTCCATGCAGATCTTTTTCACCCATCTCCTTGCTAAAAAGTGTGACACAACTTCATGAATTTTCTAATGTACCTAGGGAGGATAGTATGGGGTACCTCGGGAGGTACCCAAGGGGATAATGAATGTAATGTGGGCATAATAATAGAATAGGACCACTATGTAAACATATGAAATATTATAATAATGAGGGGTACTTGTCATAGACCCCTAGTATTACTCATGAGAAAGTATATATACACATTAAGTGATTCCTTACATAAGGAGTATTGATGGTGTTACCCTACCTTAAGGGTTATCTTTATAATATTTCATCTATTATTATGTGTATGTAGTTTGGTTATTATAAAGTTAAGGGTTTATATTTTATCTTTAATCTACCACATTTTACTACAACCAAGCATACAAAAACATCAAATGAATAGTCAAAGACTAAATTAGAAGAAGAGTCTATAGAAGCACCAAAAGAAGAGCCTTGAGAAGGATATAAAAGGAATAAGAATATTACAATATGCATTCCTCAAAGGAACCATAGAATGATTATTTATAAACTACTGTGGATATTCCACTGGAATAGTTTGTCACAACAAATCTAATAAAATACTAAAATATTTACTATTAAGGTTATTTTTCATTTAGATCTCCAAAATGTTTAGTTACTAATTTTCTACTTATGCATGAAATAGATAAAATGAAGAAAATAGACAAACTTAAAATACAATCACACCATCCAAAAATTAACACAAGATATGACTTGAGAAACCTAATATGGGAGAAATCCCAGCTAGAAGGTGAGGCTACTTTGATCTCTTTAACAAGGTATAGAAACGACACAAGTACAAAGAAAGAGGCACTCTCCATGGAGTTTCCTTTGACTTGTGGCCTGTATGACTACTACATAATCTCTCATCCTCTATTATGCTCACATAATACCACCCTTAGATGTTCTTCTTAGCTATGGAACAAGATACAATGAAAAATAATGGAACTCCTCCTCCTAGTGGCCTGGTATTTAACATGTCCTGATAGCCATCTAAGGGTTGGTTTTTGACTCCTCAACCCTCAATTGTGATAGGGTTTTCAAACTCCTAGAATATTCTTTAAATTACATACGTTTCTATCCCCATATGCATGAGTAATGGGGGATGACGTGGCATCCTCTCGTACCATGGTGGTCAACATGGTAGGTCAAATTGCGGGAGGAATAACTTTTGCATTTGAGCTTTGGTTAACAGACGGCCTGCACCGTTGGAAAGGTTTTAGAGTGAAAAACACCTTTAAGGGAATGTGCATATGTTCCAGGAACTAGAACCCCCAAAAACATCATTTGATGCCTCAAAATGGCTTCAGAAGGTTCCTAACCCCAATTTTCCAAACTAAGACTTGCCACGAAAATGACCCTGCAAGTTGATTACTCCAATTTTTTCCACTCTTAAAGAATTGAGATAGATAAAAAATAATGTAATGATCCAATCTCGATCATACCTCTCCATTGAGGGAGGATTTTGGACCCAAAAATATTTATTGAATGAGGTGAGGAAATGTTTCCTCTACCTTCTCCCTTGAGTACCACTTTTATTTTCCTGGAAGTTGTCCTTTCAACCCAATCTATCGAAGGTCATGGTGCCCATGTGACACAGAGCCCCCCCTACTCTCCCTCGGGGTTGCTCGACCTCCCGGTCAAGGATCGTTAAATATTTGAGATGGATTATCTCCTAGAGACCTTGCTAGTCTCAAACTCAATCAAACACAGGCCCCGTTATCACCCTCAGGGTTTCTATGGTCACGATTTGACCATTTCCAAACCGTTCTTCAATCAATGGTTCACAGTAATTGCGGGCTGCCAATGTACTCTCCCTTTATCTGAGAGCTCTGTCCCCGCAATCTGAAAAGTGCTCTCCCAATCTTCTTTAAATCGTGGTCGTTGATCCCATGTCCCGACGAGATCAACGACACTAGTAAATAGAGGGCTGTGAACTAGAACATCCACTAATTTTTCCTCTTCTCCCCACAATGATTCCCCACCGTTGATTTTCCATTCTCTAATCAATGACTATCCGCACTCCTTCCTTCTTAGCACCCTGTTCCAAATCTCACACTGACAAGCGCTAGCTCCTTCCTTTCATGTGACCTTGAGCTATGACCCAAGGCTTAACTTCCCTAAGCACTTCGACATTTCTCTCCTCATGCTGCGACCACTTCTTTCGGAACCACAATCCTTTGAAACCATGGAATAAGATCCACGGTCCTCGTTCCTCTCTGAGATCGACAACTCAGTTTCCTTCTTCGGAGTTCGGGCTTCGACCAAATCTGCATGCACACTACCCAAATCCTTTGGAGTGGCTATCTAATGGAGTGAACCTTTGTCCTCCACACGTCCCCTCGTATATCAACGGTCTATACTTCTTCCTCAGATCAATGTCCCTCAATTTCTTCAGGCTCCGGCACTCCGGAAAATTCTGAAACACTACCCAACGAAACCTCCAGAGTAGAAAATATCTAAAGTTCACAATATGACACCACGTGTCCTCAGTGACTCAATGGTCCTGATTTACTTTAGCTTTGGTCGATTCTCCCTTCCATTCTCTCTGAAGTTCACAGTCTTTGGAGTGGTCGATCTGACAACACGCGTCCTCCCTTATCCTACGGTCATGATGAACTATGACACTTCTGCCTTCAGGAGTTCTTAACTCACGTGACCCCACTTTCCTTTGAAGTGGCTTTCTTCTGAATTGGAAGATCTACTGACACCTCTCCTCTGTTGACGGACAACTCTGATGAACTCCAATGCTCTAGCCTTCGAGAGTTCTAGCTCCTTCTCTCCCCAATTCTTTCGAAGTGCTTATGTTCCAGAATGCAAGATCTTGTGAAACCTGTCCTCACCAACAAACGACCCAGATCTGCTTAAGCTCCTGACTCTTCGAGAGTTCTTCCAACTCTGCTTTCTGCTTTGATTTTATGCTAGAGGTCTCCTCTTAGACCATGCCTATGGAATTTAGTAGCCATTTTCACCCTCTTCTTTCCCTCCTGGAAATTCTATTGTTCACTCTGCAACTGAGAGAATCTCCAGATTCTCCTACAACTCACCTCGTTGTTTTCTTGACCAATTCACACTTGCAAGAAATCACTTCATAAAGCATCAATACTCTATCTTCTCCTTCTCTTCCTTTGCTTATGATCTGTAGGAAAATTTTAAGCTCCGATACCACTCTGATGGTATCAAACTATCTCCTTTATCTCCTCCTTCACTTGCTATCTACAGGAGAAATCAAGCTCTGATGCCACTATGATGCAGACCCCCCCCCCCCTTACTCTCCCTCGGGGCTTCTTGACTTCCTGGTCAAGGATCGTTAAATATTCACACCGGATTAGCTCCTCGATACCTTGCTGGTCTAAAACTCAATCAAACACAGGCCCTGTTATCACCCTCAAGGTTTCTACGGTCACTATTTGACCATTTCTGAACCGTTCGTTGATCGAAGATTCACAGTAATTGTGAGCTGCCAACATACTCACCCTTTATTTGATATCTCTATCACTACAATCTGAAAAGTGCTCACCCAATATCCTTTAAATCATGGTCGTTGATCCCCTGTCCCGACGAGATCAAGGGCTCTCATAAATAGCAGGTTGGGAAATAGCACGTCTACTAAATTTTCCTCCTCTCCCTACAATGATTCCCCACCGTCGATTTTTCGTTCTCCAATCAACATTTATCTATGGTCCTTCCTTCTTAGCACCCTGTTCCAAATCTCACACTGACACACACTAGCTCCTTCCTTGCATGTGACCTTGGGCTGTGACCTAGGGCTTAACCTCCCCAAGCGCTTCGAGCTTCAGAATTCAACGTTTCTCTCCTCACACTGCGACCACTTCTTTTGGAATCACAATCCTTTGAAACCACAGAATCATATCCATGGTCCTCGTTCCTCTCTGAGATCGATGACTCAGTTTCCTTCTTCGGAGTTTGGGCTTCGGCCGAATCTGCATGCACACTCCCCAAATCGTCCGGAGTGGCTATCCAATGGAGTGAAACTCCGTCCTCCATGAATACCCTCGTAGATCAATGGCCCTCAACTACTTCGGGCTATGGGAAATTCCAAAACACCACCCAATGAAACCTTCGTAGTAGAAAAGATTCGAAGTTCACAATATGACACCATGTTTCCTCAAGGACTCAATGGTCCTGATTTACTTCAGCTTCTGTCGATTCTCCCTTGCATTATCTCCAAAGTTCACAGTCTACAGAGTGGCCGATCTGACGACTCATGTCCTCCCTTATTCTATGGTCATGATGAAATCTGACACTTCGACCTTTGGGAGTTCTTAACTTGCACAACCCCACTTTCCTCTGAAGTGGATTTCTTCTGAAATGGAAGATTTGATGACACCTGTCCTCTACTGACAGACGACTCTGATGAACTATGATGCTTCGGCCTTCAAGAGGTCTGGCTCCTTCTCTCCCCAATTCTTTCAAAGTGCTTATGTTCTTGAATGCAGGATCTGGTGACACCTTTCCTCACCAATGGATGACCCAGATCTGATTCGGCTCCTGACTCTTCAAGAGTTCTCCCAAATCTTCTTTCTGATTTCTCCAGGGTTCTATGCCTCCAGACCTATTGATTTGTTGCCATGTGAATTCCTATATGCCAATGGCTAGGATCAACTCCACTCTTTGGGAGTTTGGGAGTTTTACAAACTCCACATGCTGAACCTTCCGAACTGTTGTCGTTCTGTACTATGTAATCCACTAAAATGCATCCTTTTCAACGAACGACTCAGATCTCCTTCGGCTCCCTGCTCTTCGGGATTTATTCCACCTTCTTCACCCCCTTTATTCTGGAGTTCTTCCTTCCAGACTCCACAATCTAACTTCATGTGCCTCCTGGAAGTTGACGACCAGGATCTACTCTGCTCTTCGGAGCTTCGACAGTTTCACACTCTGCTCCACGCAGATCTTCCAGAGCTTTGCCTCACAAACTCTTCAATCTGTTTCCACTTGTCTCTCTAGACGATGGACGATCTCGACTAGCTTTGGGACTTTAGAACTTCACTCATCTACGCTCTTATGCATTCCAATATTCTCGAATGTATGAAGTCTGAAGGACTTCAACAGTGATACTCCATGCAACTCTCCTAGATCTGATGGCCATAAGGTATCGCACTCATATCCAATGGATGGGATCTATATTCCTCCCTTGCAAGCTCATCCTTCATCTTGGACCCTGATTCGATGGTCCTGATCGCTTCCAACAGTTGATCCGACAACTTTTGTCACTCCTCCTCTCGATCTTTTGATTTCTTTTGACTTGGAAGAGTTTATAAGTGTTCAAAGGCTTCATCCTTTGCTTGTTCTGTGAGCCTGACTTTTTGGGTCTCGTCTATGTTTCTGTTAATGCTATCCCTTTTGATATTTTGGATTTAATCAGTCTCTTAAGGGTCTCGGCCCTTCTTCTCCCTTCAAAGGGTTCTTGTGCCCTCCTGGAAACCTCTCGCTCAAAGCACACCTTGCTGAGCGTTTTCTACAGAGTGTTCAACAACTCTATGAGTATCTTCCTATGATACTCTTCTCTTTTAACTTGATGAAGAGTTATCCTTGTGCACACTTGCACCTGCTCGATGCCCACCTGGCAGATCTCTACAGAGTATTCAACAACTCTGTGAGTGTCTTCTTTTCGACACTCCTCTTGTCTCTCTCTGAACTCGAAACGAATTTCTTCTGTGCACACTTGCACCTGCTCAATTCCCACCTAACAGAGCTCTAAAGAGTTCTCAGTGACTCTTTATCTCTGTTCTCCCTCTGCACATTTTACCCTCCAAGGTATTCAACAACCTTGAAGTTTCCCTTGAGTTTTCATCGCTATGGTGTGCCCTCATGGCATGTTCTTTTCTAACACCACAGAGTTCATATGCGCACTCCTTACGTTGGCTACTTAAACTCCAATGTTCTACTATGCACTTCTTGCATAGCCTAAATAATCTAGAACGATATTACGAACTCAATTAGAGATAGATAATTCTATTTTCCTACTGCAGATGAAACCTATCATACATCTACAACATATATTCATGAAACACATAAACACATAAACAACCATGTGCAATAAAAACTGTTGTCTTTTCATTAATATGAAAATATAATTATAATATGTGCAGGATAGACTACAACAGATTCTTAGCTTTCTCAAGCTCTCTCAAAGAACTATTCTACCTCCTATTTTCTCCTTTGAGGATTTCTAACTCCCAACCTTGAGTTTTTCTTCTGAGCCTCTTCTCCTTTGAGACTCTCTAATGAAATCTGATACAAAGATCATTTCAAAAAAGAGGGGCTCCTTGAGCTCTCCCTCCAAGATACCTAACTCTCATTAATTACATTGAATTACATTCAATGTCCATCTAGTCTAGATTAGATCTAGATCTCATCAACCTATCAGCCATTAAAGGCGACCTTATCTCCTGCCTATACAAAGGCAATAACTCGGATCTGCTCAAGCCTTAAGACATTTAATTGCATTAAGATACAATTTAAAATTTAAAATTTGGATAAAAATGGGAGGGTTGTCACCTCTCCCCTCTTTGAATGCACACTGATGTGTTGGAATGATGGTGCGTTGCTGAGGTGGAGCGATGCTCCTACATCACCATGTCTTGTAGTTCTGGACTGCTTTTGAAAATTTGTTTCCTCTACCAACTTTACCTGGGCATCTAGTGCTAAATCCTCTATGAAATGAAGGACCTACTCCTCCTCCTGGTCCAACATGGAGGGCTCTCAAAGTTTGATATTCTCCACATTTACTACTAAGTAAATGCACATGTATCGGGGTAGAATGAGTTTGTAGGAGTTATCTCCCATTTTTTCCAATACCTCAAAAGGACCATATCATAGATCCTTGATCTTCTTACCAAAAACTTGTAGCCTTTCCTTATTTAGCTGTAAACATACTTTGTCTCCCAATCTAAATGTTTTCTCTGTTCTGTGCTAGTCATGTCTAGCCTTGTACTTTTCTGATGACTTTTTTAGTGTCGTATGTACTTGTAAATGGATCTGCCTGATCTTCTCAACAATTTTTTCTACGTTTAATGCATTTTTTGTGAGGTCCTCCCTCACTCCTTCTTGCTATCCATATACAATGTCTAAGGGTGAAGATGGAAAACATACAAAGCAAGTTTCAAAAGGTGACTTACCAATAGAGGTGCGGACTTCTCTATTATAAGAGTGTTGTATATAGATCATATTTTCATCCTAGGTCTTTGGATGCTTCTTATTGCAACCCCTCAAAAGTTGCATCAAATTCATGTTGAATACTTCTGTCTACCCATATATCTGTGGATGGAATGTTATAGACCTGTTCAACTTAGTGTCCATATTCTCCCACAATGTAGTCCAAAATGCACTAAGAAATATGGTATATTTGTTTGAGATTATGCTCCTTGTTATCCCAAATTACACCCAAACCTATTCAAAGAACTTGTTTGTCGGTTATTGTCCGCTGATGGTATTTTTACAAGGCATGAGAATGCACATATTGTTGAACCTATAAGCTACCACAAATAAATATTCATGTCCCTTCTGGGTTGTTGGTAACCCTCCCACAAAATCCATGGAAATGATTTACCAAGGTTGAGTGGGTAGAGGTAAGGGATGGTATATGCCTTGCTTCCTGTTGTTGGGATTGTTGGTAAAACAAAGTATACATCCTCTAATATATTGTGCTACATCTTCTTGCATTCTGGGCCAACACACATACCTTTGTAAATTGACAAATGTCTTCCCAACACCTAAATTTCATGCAACCTTGGAGGTGTGAGTCTCTATGATAAGCTGCAATCGTTTACCTTTAGGGCCACAGAGATTGTCGAGCTTGTAGAGTAAACCATTATGGAAATGATAGTCATCCTTGCCATCAACTTATTTTATATGAATTTGCCCCTATAGTTGTTGAAGCACCTCCTTGAATTCCTCATCTTCTGTGAATGCCTCTTTCTACGAATCATGGGTAAAATTCTCCATGTGCATCAAAGTTCCCAAAGTTGTAATCTTGGATGTGGGTGGCCATGAAAGAATGTGTGCCAACTTATTTTTTATTCCCTTATTATAATTGATAAATAGATCAAATTGATGTAAAAAACCCATCCACTTGTAATGCCTAGTTTGTTGTAGCTTACTCTGGGTTTGCAAATACTATGGTGGTTGGTGATCTGTGTGGATGATGATCACCTTTCCCATCAAATAATGCTTCCAATTTTTGACTTCTTGTACCAAGGCATAAAGGTCCTTGTCGTAGGTAGGGTAGTTGAGAGTTTCCCCATGAAATACTTCAGAATGATAGCATGTAGGCCTTCCTCCTTGCATCAAAACTGCTCCCATGGCATACCCACTTATGTTTTTCTCCACTTCGATGGGATTTTGCAAGTTTCATAGCATGAGCATTGGTGCTTGAATGATATTTCTTTTCATCTCATCAAAATCCTTCTGTTGATTCTTCCCCCACTGGAAAATATTACCACTCATTGTTATGGTGTGGGGTGGTGCATCTATCATTGAAAATGGAGCTATGAACTTCCACAACTATTGTGATGCCCCGAAAAAACCCCTAACTTCAGTGACATTTATAGGAAATGACCATTTCATGATGGACTCCATATTTTAGGGATGTATCTTGATCTCCCCTCCACCAATAAATACCTCAAATACACCAAAGACTACTAAGAACATGCACATTTATTGAGATAGGCCAACAACTGGTGATTTTTCAAAGTCTCTAACACCTGCATAATATGTGAGATGTGCTCCTCCCAGGTAGTTCTATAAACTAGTATATCACCCAAATAAATAATAACACATGAATCTAGATAAGGGAGTAAAACATAATTCATAAGTCTCATAAATGTAGTTGGTTCTTTGCATAAACCGAATGGAATAACCAACTAATCATACAAACCTTGCCTTGTCTTGAAGTTAGTATTCTAGGTATCTTCTTCTTTGACTCACACCTGGTGATATGATAAATTCAAATCCAACTTAGTGAAGTACTTGACATGTTGTAGCTGGTCCAACAAATCATCAATCCTTGACAGAGGGTAGCAATTCTTCATTGTAATCTTTTCCAATTCCTTGTAATCGATTCACATTCTCCAAGTCCCATCCTTCTTGGGTACAATTATGATGGGTCACCTACAAGGTCAGGTACTTGGTTGAATCACACCCTGCTCCAATGATTGTTGCAACCACTTCTTCACTTCACTCGCTTCTAGAATAAACTATCTATACAACCCAATATTTGACAATGCAAAGTTTGACAATAATTGTATTTCATGCTCCACATCCCTTTTGGGTGGTAGCCCTTTATACTCCTTGAACACTCTTATGTATTCATGTAGAAATGCCTCCAACTAATGTTTCTTATATTTAGTACACCCCTCCAGGGATTCCTCCACTCTCATTGACTCATCATCAAACTAATTTTATCTTAAGAAAAGAAAAACATATTTCTTACTATAACTAATCAACTTTTTGTTTTGGTTGGCACTTACCAGTGAGATCTTTTACTTGCCTTTATGTGTGTTAATGATGTAGGAATTCCCATCCTTGATCAATCAGTATTGGTTGGATCTCTTCATGAAGATTCCATCCTTCATATACATGTAGGGGCTTCCAAACACTATTCCACATACATCAAGGGGTACTACATACAATTCCACTTCATCAATAAAATCAACACTTACAACAAATTCAATATTACATTGTTTTGTTACATTTGTGTTTGCATCCTTGTTTAACCAACCCAATGGATAGGGGCTAGGATGATTGTGAACCTCCAATCCAATATTTTTGACTAGATCCGCAACTATGCGATTAACTTGTGAACCAAAGTTGAACATAACATCTATCTTGGTATTCTTGACTTGGACCTTGATGTGGAAGAGCTTGGTCATATCCTTCTCTTCTTGGTGATGAAGGATACTTATATTCACCTCCTTCTGCATAGATGTGAAGATAATATTTTCATCCACATTTGAGCTACTTTCAACCTGATTACTTGAATCTGTGGCTAGAAGGTTCTTTTTCTTTTTGTCCTTATTTCAAATCTTTGGGTTCAGCTCTAGATGTAGTTTCCATCATTTTTCCTTGGTGTGGCCATTAATGTTGCAATGATTGAAATGGTTGTTGGGATGTTTGCACTGATGTGTAGCAATTGTTTTCTTGTTATCGTTTTCCCCTTTTCACTTCTTCTTCCCCTCCTTGGAATCTCTTTGATGCTATTCCTTCTTAGACCCACTTACTTGCCCCTTCTTTTGGCTTAGTTTTTCTAGGTAATATTCCTATACACATGCCTCATCTACTATCCTTGGTTTGAAGAGCATCACCTAGTTTTGTAGATGATTTTGTAAACCCCCCATATACTTGAGGAGTACATCTGGGTTCTTGGGAGATATACCCAACATGATGTCCATATTTTTGAACTCAGTGGTGTACTCATGTACACTCTTCCCTTGCCTCTAGCTGAAGTAGTGCCACTAGATCCATTGGTCCTCTACATACCCAATAGGGTAGAATTGGGACTTGACGAAGGTTTTAAGGTCATCCCACCTAGTTACTGGTGGATCACCCTCTAGCCTAAGTTTTTCTATGTGGATTTCCCACTAGGTTAATTCATGGCCCTCTAACTTCAATCTAGCAAATGAAATCTTCCACCCTTCATGTATATTGTGAATGCTAAAATAAACTTATAGTTGTTGCAACCAATGATTCAATTTTAATGCATCAATATCACCTTGGTATGGCTTTATGTCCACTTTCACTTTCATATTGAATATGGACCATGAAGGTGTTGACATTTGAATCTGTAAGGACCAAAACAACAACCTCATGAGGATATGAATCCCCCTGCATTTTTAGAGAGGTGGTACTCCTCTTTGGATAAAATATATATCTTTAATATATTGGATTAGGAGAATGCTAAGGCATAAAACCCTAGATCTTTATTGCTCAAATTTATCCAATAAAATGGTTCTTCAATAACCGGATCTGATCTTTATGTGCATCAAGAAGTCTTCTAACAATATAAAATATTGAAGGAGGGCTTCAACATCATAATTTCTTTGTGATTAGCATCATATACACAATCTTCTTAATCACATACAAATGCATCCATATCTTCTTCACGAGAAATAGAAGAGACTATTTTGATCATCTCAAAGAATTTTAAAATAGTATTACTATTAAAATCAAAAGAGAATTTTATAGGTCAATTTCAAGTATCTCATACTTATGACTCAAAGTTACAAGATACAATTGAAATCAACCCCGAAATAATTCTTTGTGGATTTTTATTCATGAAAAATGTTCTTCACTACAAAATCTTTGGCATTCATGTATATGGCTGTAAATACTCCATGATCGTATAACAAATATTATTTTGAATAATACAAGAAGAACACTCAAAACTCATCCTTGTGCCAAATTAAGATATTCAAGCCTAAAGCTGTGAGAAATGGTGTAGAAGAAGAGAAAAGGTGGATAAGATGTAGATCTTTCTTTGTTGGTTAGAAGTTTGGTTGTATATTCATGGTTGTACCTTCTTATTCCTATGATATTCTACCCCTGCCCCTCTGATAATTTAGATTATGGAACTCTTGATGAAACCCTTCTTCTCTTTAAAAATGAGATCTTTTAACTACTTAAGTAGTTAGGTTTTTTCCTTTTTTGAATTCCCCGTATACTTTTTTTCTTGAAGTATTTTCTTTGATTAATGCCTCATTAAGTTTTTTTTAATGAGTTCACATCATTATCATTCGTATCTTTAAAATGTGTCCCTTTCCTTTTTTAATAAAAGTTTTTAATTAAACTTTTATTTTCAAAATTTAATTAATTTCCATTTTAAAGAGGGGAACTATGTTTTAAATTTTTAGAAGTTATAATCAACCTTTTAGCCATGTAAATCACTTCATATGTTATCTTCATTGTCTTATCTTTCCAACGATATAAATTTTTCCCAAATCCAACTCCCAGATCTCAAGATATGAGCTCGTGAAGTTGAGTTGTCAAGCGGATACATTAAAAATGAAGTTGACTGATATTTCCATTTCTAGGAAAGATATGGCCACTTTCCACCCTTCTAACGTGTACCAACATATTCTTTGTTGAAATAAATTACCAATGGTATAAAGTTTGTGTGATTCAGACACCCAGAGCTCAAGTTATGGTCTTCAAAAGTTCGTGACTTAGGGACCATTGATTAAGTGTCTTGGGAAAATGTGGGCCCTTGATTAAAACCAAGGTACAGGAAATAAAACCAAGTGCGGGAAACATGGAATATTGAAAATGTAAACAAGTGCAGTGTAGGAATATAACATAGTTGAAATATGGGTGCAGGAACAAAACAAAGTTGAAATATGAGTGTAGGAAACCAAAACAGAGTTGAAATCTGAGTGCAGGAATCCAAAACAGAGTTGAAATATGGGTGCAAGAAATAAAAAAACACCTACCCTAAGTCCGACCAAATCACGCATATTAAAGAAAGAAACAAAAACAATAAAATCTTAAAAACAATGCAAAGGAAACCTAAACAATCTAAAACAACTCATGCAATTAAAACTTCAAACTCATAAATTACCCTTCAAATGAGTACACCTGATACACATAAGCAATGATGGGATCAAAGACAACAAATTATTAGAAGAGTAACTTACTTACTTATGTTCTTTAAAAGACTGTATGTGTGAATAACATTATCTTCCAAGATCAATCAATCTTTTGAGTAGAAAATAATATGTTCGGGAATAAGAAAACATGGAGTTATAGAATGGTTTATTCTCCATGTACTAAATAATCAAATTGAGAACATGGATATACAAAGAGAATAGAGAATGAAATGACGTAAGCAAACTTCTGCGATTTGTGTGAATTTAATATAGTCGAGCATAATGTTGGACAAGGGTAAATTCTTGATGAGTGAATTGTGATTTGCATGCTAATGTATACATAGTGAATACAGATGGTAAGAATGAGCATTGGAAAAATACCATGGTGTACTCCAATCAAAGGGAAACAGATCTAAATCAGATTATTAATTAATACATTTGAAACAAAAAATTTAAGCATTCCAAACTAAATCTGAATTAAACAAAAATCAAATACATTAAAATCTATTTTATAAAAAAAGACAAAAGAGAAGAAGCAAGATGTTACCAAGATGAGGGGCCCTTGCCATGTTGGTTAACACTGCTTGAAGAGAATCAAAGAAAATTGTAATAATGTACCAAAATTCAGTAGTGAACATCTTTCATTGATTTAGAAATCAAAAACACTGATTACAACATTTTGCTCATCAATTTCATGTCTCTAATATGATGAATTTATCCCAAATACAAATTTTATAAATAATAATGATTGCTCTATTCATCAGCCCTATGAGGCTCTTATTTATAGATGAAATCCAAGTTGAAAGGATAGAACCGAATCCCCCAAACTCAGATTTTGGTTAAAACCAATTTTACAAATTTTAGAGCAAAATCTCATAAATCTGGGTTTTTCATCAATTTGGGCAGATTCAAGTTAGAGATCCACCCATATCTTCCAAACCAATTCAAATTTTGAAAACTTTCACGCAGTATACTGAATTTTTCATCTTCTAGACAAAACCCATATCTTAGAATTTTCAGATTCGATACCATATGCATGAAAATTCAGGAACAATTTGGAAGTTTGAAAATTACGTTATTTTTGGTTGAATCGTTCACCTTGATTTGGAAGTCCACACATGTGAGTTGAGTGAATTCTGACACATCTATCTGCATGATGATGTCACTATCAAGAAAACCCAAGTTGTTGATCTTCCTCTCGAAGCGTGCTAATATGTCAACTTATAATTTGGTATCAGATGCCTGTAGAGTGTGTTAGTATCGGATGATTGTGTTGGTGTCAGATGACTGTAGAATGTGTTGATATTAAATGGTTGTGTTGGTACCAGATGAATGTATAATATGTTGGTACTGGATGGTTGTGCTGGTACTGGATGTGGTATGGGAATGTGTAGGAACATGTTGCTTGGATATAAAAACATATGATTAAACCATCATCGATAAAATCATGTTAAAAGCATCTTTAACCACTAAAATAAGAAGTAAAACATAATAATTAACCACATAGGTGAAGTGAACAATTTATTCGCATACAACATGATAACAATTATGAAATGTATCAAAAGTGCGGGAATATGGTTTACGAATGACGATTTTACATGGTAGAAAATATGGCATATTTGGAGCTCAACACTCCCCCATGCCTGTTGGTTTGCATGTACTCATGAAATCAAAATTCTTATATACTCTATTTAATCATTTATTTCCATGACTTTATTTATTTGTGTAGGTGCTAGTTCTTGTGGAGGAACACCCCTTTTTCATTTTATATGATCACATATTTTTAACTTGATTTCTTTTACAATAGAGCAATGAAGGGATTGTGGAAGGGCTATGAAGGGATTGTGGATGGTATGAAGTAGTAATGACAATATGAATATGGACTTAGGTGTTTATATAATCTACTTCTTTTCTTTAAGACCAATGTTTATTTGTGGTTTCTAGGCAACAATGGCTTCATATTTTTAATGTGAATATTTTATGGTATATATATAAGGAGAAGACACTATATATGTTGCATTATATTTATGTACCACAATGGTTTGCTTTTCATTCTTATGGCCTTATCAGAGTATCATGTATTTTATTATGAATTGTATATGGAGAGTGAATGATAATGGCTTAAACAAAGATCAAATATATGGAGGGGTTAATCATCAAGTTCCCTTAAATTTTTTAATGAATCAAAGAGCCTTAAACTAGTTTTCCCTCAAGTTTACCTTCACTTTTATGTGCGCTCCAAGATGATGAAGTGGAGGATGGACCAGAGTACATGATGGATGAAACTAAAGATTAATCCAAGCAAGAATGAGATCTAGGAGAGAGTTGATTAATGATGATATGCTGAGATTCCTTCTATGTTTTGGTTTCTGATATTAGATCATCAATATTATCTTCAACTCAGTTCTTTTATTTGAAAAGAAACATGAAAAGATGTTGCATTTATCTAGAAATAGGTTAACTAACATGCAACTTTTATTTATTATCCCATCCTATCTAAGAACAAGAAGCCATCTTTCACGTGTAAGAATACTTCCAATGTAACCATGTGCATAACAGGTGAAAAAATACATTCATACTTGGGTTTGAAAGATGAATTTCAATGCATACTAGAGTATGAAGGACCAATTGCTTTGATGATGAGATCAAGCAGTAATGAAAAATAAAAGAGTGGTGTGACACGATAACTGATTGGAACCATCTTTCAATAGAATCATGATATTCTTGGTTCTCTTCTTTGTTTAGGTCAAACTGCATGTCCCTTTTCCAAGATATGCAGATTATCTTCTTCAAGATGATTGGTCTTTTGAGTACATACAAGAACTGCTAAGAACTCCTCAATCTTAGGTTCCAATGGTTTCTCTCCATCGAATTCTATTCATGATTCTTTAGTCTCGTCAACAAATTAGCAAGAAGAATCAGAAGAGACTTCTAAATCTTCTTGTGGAGAGACAAATAAATTATTGATAGCTACCAAGATATGCTCTTCCTGAGAGGCGGATATCCCAACTGCTACAAGAATGTGAGAAAGTTCTTGGAGGAACATTCTTTAATATCTTGATCATTCGTGAATTACTCTAGCTAGTTGATGATCCATGTCTCTCAACACAAATTAGTACTCAGGGGTTCTTACAACACCCCAAAAATGATATATCATTAAATATATGAATTTTAAAACTAATAAATTAAAACTATTTGCAAAAATAAAACACACAAAACTTTGAACTCCTCACGTTACTAGGACCCTTCTTTCACAAGGTTATTTGTTCGCAGAAGTTAGGTCATCATAAATAAAACTAAGTTTTCATAAATAAAAAACACAATCTTGCATAAAAGATGGAAAAATGCACTTGCGTTAAAATAAAAATACACCTGCATGAAAGGGAACAACAAGGCTTCAGAGAAACCCCACTAAAGTGGAAGTGTGGGCTCTTTCCTCACACATTACCATACTATCTCCTCCCCCTACGTTGTGTAATTTAAAATGAAAAATACCTACCTAGACTTCTAATCCCTTTAGCACCTCATCGACAACAACAAAAAAATGTGGGGTTAAATATATGCACTATTAATTGCCAAGAATAAATTGTCAACCAGAGAGTCGTAGACTTAGAGGTGAAATCACAGGAAATGCAAGATTGAAGCCTAGTTTAACCTAATGCCGACAAACCACACTTTAATACAATAAATGAAACAAGCAATGAATTCAATTAACAAGAAACAAACTGACACCTTAGGTTGAAACCCATTACGGGAAGGTCATATCTCATGAGTTAGGCCTTTAATATTCCCTTTGGTGATTAACTAAATCAAATAAAATTAAATTGCAGGAAGCCAAGGTACAGGAAATAAAACAGAGTGAAGGACACATGGAATACTAAAAATGTAAACAAGTGTAGGAATGAAGTGTAGTGCAAGAATATAACAGAGTTGAAATTTGGGTGCAGGAAGAAAACATAGTTGAAATCTAAGTGCAGGAAACCAAAACAAAGTTGAACTATGAGTGCAGGAAACCAAAATAGAGTTGAAATATGGGTGCAATAAACAAAAAACACCCACCCTAAGGCCGAGACCAGATCATACATAGAAAAGAAAGAAACAAAACCGATAAAATGTTAAAAACAATGCAAAGGCAACCAAAAAAATCTAAAACAACTCGTGCAATTAAAACTTCAAACTCAGAAATTACCCTTCAAATGAGTACACCTGATACACAGGAGCAATGATGGGATCAAACACAACAAATTCTTAGAAGAGTAACTTACTTGCTTTTGTTCTTTAAAAGATTGTATGTGTGAATAACATTATCTTCCAAGATCAATCAATCTTTTGAGCAGAAAATAATATGTGCAGGAATAAGAAAATAGGGAGTTATGGAATGGTTTATTCTCTATGTACTAAATAATCAAATTGAGAACATGGATCTACACAAAGAATAGAGAATGAAATGACGTAAGCAAAATTCTGCGATTTGTGTGAATTTAATATAATCGAGTATAATGTTGGATAAGGGTGAATTGTTGATGAGTGAATTGTGATTTGTATGGTAATGTATACATAGTGAAGAAAAAGGGTAAGAATAAGCATTGGGGAACTATCATGGTGTACTCCAATCAAAGGGTAGCATATCTACATCAGATTATTAATTAACACACTTGAAACAGAAATTTAAAGCATTGCAAACTAAATATGAATTAAACAAAAATCAAATACATTAAAATATAATTAAAAAAACAAAACAAAAGAGAAGAAGCAGGATGTTACCAAGATGAGGGGCCCTTCCCATGCTGGTTAATCATGCTTGAAGAGAATCAGATCAAACTGTAATAATGTACCAAAATTCAGCAGTGAACATCTTTCATTGATATAGAAATCAAAAACTCCGATTCCAACATTTTGCTCATCAATTTCATGTCTCTAATATGATGAATTTCTCCTAAATACAAATTTTATAAATTATAATGTTGGCTCTCTTCCTCAGCCCTATGAGGATCTTATTTATACATGAAATCCAAGGGAAAAGGATAGAACTGAATCGCCCAAACTTAGATTTTGGTTAAAACCAATTTTACAAATTTTAGAGAAAAATCACTAAAATATGGGTTTTTCATCAGTTTGGCTAGATTCGAGTTACAAATCCACCCATATATTCCAAACCAATTTGAATTTTGAAAATGTGCTCATGTTTTACTCAATTTTCCATCTTCTGGACAAAACCCATATCTTAGAATTTTCAAATTCGATACCATATGCATGGAAATCGAGGAACAAGTTGGCAGTTTGAAAATTATGCTAATTTTGGCTGAATTGTTCCCTTTGAACTGGAGGTCCACATGCGCGAGAAGGGTGAATTCAAATGCACGCTTCTACAGTTTGACATCACTATTGATAAAACACATGTTCGTGATTTTCCTCTATAAGCATGACAATATTTCAATTTATAATTTGATATTGGATGCCTGTAGAGTGTGTTGGTACCAAATGATTGTGTTGGTGCCAGATAACTATAGAATATGTTGGTATAGAATGGTTGCGCTAGTACCGGTTGAAAGTAGAATATGTTGGTACCGGATGGCCGTGCTGGTACCGGATGTGGTATGGGAATATGTAGGAACATGTTGCTTAGACATAGAAACATATGATTAAACCATCATCGATAAAATCATGTTAAAAACATCTTTAATCACTAAAATCATAAGTAAAAAATAATAATTAAACACATAGGTGAAGTGAACAATTTCTTGTCATATAACATGATAACAATTATGAAATGTATCAAAAGTGTGGGAATATGGTTTACGAATGATAGTTTTACATGGTAGAAAATATGGCATATTTGGAGCTCAACACTCCCCCACACCTGTTGGTTTGCATATCCTCACGCAAAAAAAATTGTTATATACTCTATTTAATCATTGATTTATGTGACTTTATTTCTTTGTGTAGGTGTTGGATCTTGTGGAGAAACATCCATTTTTCATTTGATATTGTCACAGATTTTTAACCTGATTTCTTTTACAATAGAGCAATGAAGGGATTGTGAATGGGCTATGAAGGGATTGTGGATGATATGAAGTAGTAATGACAATATGAATATGGACTTAGGTGTTTATATACTTTGTTTCTTTTCTTTAAGACCAATGTCTATTTGTAGTTTTTAGGCAACATTGGCTTCATCATTTTAATGTGGATATTTTATGGTATATACATATGAAGAAGACATTGTAGATGTTGCATTGTATTTATGTACCACAATGTTTTTCTTTTCATTCTTATGGACTTATCAGAGTATAATGTATTTTTTTTATGAATTGTAGATGGAGAGTGAATGATAATGGTTTACGAAAGATAAAATGTATGGAGTGGTTAATCATCAAATTCCCTTAAATTTTTTTAATGAATCAAAGAGTCTTAAACTAGTTTACCTTCACTTTGATATGCACTGCAGGCTGATGAAATGGAGGATGGAACAGAATACATGTTGGTTGAAACTGAAGATTAATCCGAACAAGACTAAGATCTAGGAGAGAGCTGATGAATGTTGATATGCTGAGATTCCTTTTGTCTCTTGTGCAAAAAATGTGGGGCTAAATATATGCACTATTAATTCCCAACATTAAATTGTCAACTAGGGAGTTGTAGACTTAGAGGTGAAAACACAGAAAATGTATGATTGGATCCTAGTCTAACCTAGTGCCGACAAACCACACTTTAATGCAATAAATGAAACAAGCAATGAATTCAATTGACAAGAAATAAACTAACACCTTAGGTTGAAACCCATTACGGGAAGCCCATATCTCATGAGTTAGGCCTTGAATCTTCCCTTTGGTGATTAACTAAATCAAATAAAATTAAAGTGCAGGAAGCCAAGGTACAGGAAATAAAACCAAGTGTAGGAAACATGGAATACTGGAAATGTAAACAAGTGTAGGAATGGAGTGCAGTGTAGGAATATAACAAAGTTGAAATTTGGGTGCAGGAACAAAACAGAGTTGAAATCTGAGTGCAGGAAACCAAAACATATTGAAATCTGAGTGCAGGAAACCAAAATAGAGTTGAAATATGGGTGCGAGAAACATAAAACACCTACCCCAAGGACGACCAAATCATGCATACCAAAGAAAGAAAGAAAAACTATAAAATGTTAAAAACAATGCAAAGGCAACCAAAACAATCTAAAACAACTCATGCAATTAAAACTTCAAAATCAAAAATCACCCTTCAAATGAGTACACCTGATACACAAGAGCAATGATGGGATCAAAAATAATAAATTCTTAGAAGAGTAACTTACTTACTTCTATTCTTTAAAAGATTGTATGTGTGAATAACATTATCTTCGAAGATCAATCAATCTTTTGAGAAGAAAATAATATGTGCAGGAATAAAAAAACATGGAGTTATGGAATGGTTTATTCTCTATGTACTAAATAATCAAATTGAGAACATGGATCTATATAGAGAATAGAGAATGAAATGATGTAAGCAAACTTATGTGATTTGTGTGAATTTAATATATTCGAGTATAATGTTGGACAAGGGTGAATTGTTGATGAGTGAACTGTGATTTGTATGGTAATGTATACAAAGTGAAGAAAAATGGTAAGAATGAGCATTGGGGAAATACCATGGTGTACTCCAATCAAAGGGAAACAGATCTAAATTAGATTATTAATTAACACACTTGAAATAGAAATTTAAATCATTGCAAACTAAATCTGAATTAAACAAAAATCAAATACATTAAAATCTGATTTATGAAAAAAAAGAAAAAAGAGAAGAAGCATGATGTTACCAAGATGAGGGACCCTTCCCATGCTGGTTAATCCTGCTTGAAGAGAATAAGATCAAATTGTAGTAATGTACCAAAATTCAGCAGTGAACATCTTTCATTGATTTAGAAATCAAAAACTCTTATCACAACATTTTGCTTATCAATTTCATGTCTCTAATATGACTAATTTCTCCCAAATACAAATTTTATAAATAATAATGATGGCTCTCTTCCTCGGCCCTATGAGGTTCTTATTTATACATGAAATCCAAGGGGAAAGGATAGAACTGAATCTATCAAGCTCATATCTTGGTTAAAATCAATTTTACAAATTTCAGAGCAAAATCACAAAAATCTTGGTTTTTCATCAATTTGGGCAGATTCGAGTTAGAGATCCACCCATATCTTCCAAACCAATTGGAATTTTGAAATGGTTCTCTCCTTTTACTCAATGGTTCATCTTCTGGATAAAACCCATATCTTAGAATTTTCAGATTCGATACCATATGCACGGAATTCGAGGAACAAGTTGGCAGTTTGAAAATTATGTTAATTTTAGCTGAATCGTTCCCCTTGAGATGGAGGTCCACATGTGTGATCTGAGTGAATTCTGACACATGTGTCTTCATGTTGCCATCATTCTGGAGAAAATCCATGTTCGCAATTTTCCTCTAGTAACGTGCCAATATGTCAACTTATAATTTGGTACTGAATGCCTATAGAGTGTGTTGGTATTGGATGGTTGTGTTGGTACCATATAACTGTAGAATATGTTGGTACCAGATGACTGTGTTGGTACTAGACATGGTATGGGAATGTGTAGGAACATGTTGCTTGGACATAGAAACATATGATTAAACCATCATCGATAAAATCATGTTAAAAACATCTTTAATCACTAAAATCATGAGTAAAACATAATATTAACCACATAGGTGAAGTGAACGATTTATTAGCATATAACATGATAACAATTATGAAATGTATCAAAAGTGCGGGAATATGGTTTACGAATGACAATTTTACATGGTATAAAATATGGCATATTTGGAGCTCAACAGGGAGGTAAGGGGTAAGGGGATAAGAGAGGAGGAGGATGGAGTGATAAGGATGAGTTGGGTTCATGGGGGTAAGGGATGTGAGGGGGGAGGGAATCTGAGTCAAAGGAGTGAAGTGAATATACTAAGTATGAAATTGAGGTATGGAAAGAGAGGTATAAGGAGGAGGGAGAAGGAGCATGGTATGGTGGGTTGGTGGAATGGGGGGCTCATGGAGGGAAATTAAGTGAGTCCTCCAACCCGATGAGAAACAAAATAAAATAAGTATGGAAAATGTGGGTAATAAACTAAGTATGGAAGAGGTAAGATGGGAGAAGAGTGGAGAATTATGGTGGGTACCCACGAGTGATAAAACGAAATATTTTTGTGGGTTTTGAACCCACAACAAGAAGAAAATTAAGGATCCTGTGCATAGAAAATTGAAGAAGCCAAGGGTCTTGGGCCCAAAAATTTAAATATATTTTCAAAGAAATTGGCTTCGTTCCACATGGAATAAGAACATTTTTATCTCTTAAACACAAACATGGATATCTTGAGCATACAAACTCGGATTTTTTATCCGAAAAATACGTGGTGAAGATGATATTGAGGGATACACAACGAACTTATGATTATTCCAAAATTTTCTTTTTTCTATATCATTTTTTTTTATTAATCCAAGATTAGAAAAATATAGATGACCAAATTTTGTTCAACAATTGGCTCCAACTGCAAGACAATGACCCCCTGTGGGTTGTTGAGAACCCAGAATCTAAAAACGAAGTGCCTTCTCCATTTTCATATGGAGTCATATTCAAAATAAATTCTTGCAATTCTTCCTCTTTCATGGAGTTATCTTCAAATTTAAACATAAGACTGCCTTATTGTGCAAAACTTGGTATGAATAAAGAAAATATGTACATACATGATCTACCTACCATATCTTACTTGGAAGAAAGGGTCATCTTAGGTGTAGGTAGTTTTCCAATGGATCCATTCAAGCATCTAGCTAATCTATGAAATGATATCCAAAACTGTGGAACATATTGGGGCTTGTACCAATGATTCAGGGGCACTCTCAATGCCCACTGGAGAAACATTGAACGATGTGTGCTGAAAATTTGATTGCTTTATTTGGCCAACAATGCTCTAGAACCATAATTCAATGAAGTTAATTCTTGACTTCTCAAGAATATTATTGTCTTTGATTGGATGAGGAGTTTCCAATCGTAACATTCTTTCATCTCTCTCCTTGTCTCCAACCACTTCCAAGGTTTTTGATTCATCAACAATGTCTTGAAAAGACTCTTCCTTCATGTAAAGGAAATCTTGCTCATTATTCTTCTCAAGATTCATTTCTTTCACCAATTCTTCTTGCTGAAAATGCTCTTGCGAATTTTCATCATCTGTTGTAAGGATGAAATATTCTTGTGAATTTGGTGGAGGCTCCTTGATTTCATTATCGAACTTGCTGGTCAAAATATCTTCATATGGAGTATACGAGAGGTTGAAATTTTCTTCTCATAAATTATCATTTTCATCTTCATCTTCAACAATATGACTTGAATTAGAAGTTCATCCAATTTTTTATTAGATTCTTCTTCAAAATTAGTCACTTCATTATCTTACGTCCATATGGGAGAGGGTGGGTGGACAACAACATTAAAATCATCGACAAAAAAATATGGATGCACTATTGGGATGAAATTTTCTGCAAGTGGATTTTCTAACACATCCCAACTGGTAATGGAGTTAGGCATTAATGAGCTATACCATTTAGGAGCATCCCTTCGCAGAGTTCGTAAAAATAATCTACTTGTAACATTGTCCTCAGCGAGGTTAAAATCGTGGCATGCACTTTTAAAATTAAACAAGTGTCACTCTGCATCTTCTGAAGTATCCCCAAAGAATGTAGGAAATTTTTTCATAGAAATAGCATGAATTTGAAAATATACTTCTGGTAGATTTAATGGGGTTTTATGAAATCGCCTCCTTCTTTGTGATCTGAAAATAGTGGGCTAACTTGTAATGCTATGCAAGCACCCTCTACTTCATTAAAATAAAACTTTACAGGACCTTGCTCAATGTGTTAAAATATGCAAGATAGATTATGTGCCAAGTTTATGCTTCTTTTTTTAAATGTTCATGTGTGAGGAAATATTTCTTTAAATGGTTAAATATGTTTTTTAAACATATACACAGCAACATAACTTGTAGAAAATAAACCATCAAACTCACAACAATAACAAGATGATAAAGGAGTTCAACCCTCTCTGGGCTACATCTCCTTGAGCCTCCATCAATGGACTTGGCTCTCTAGGATTAATTTGTCAAAGATTCTTTTACAAGATGCTGCTCAACTCCAATGGAAATTTTGACTGTACCATTGGGATCAGAATACATAAAAACCCCAAAAATGACTAATAAAACTCTGAAAACGGATCATGGCTCATCCGAGCATGACCTCTTCTACATGTGGCCTTAAGCTTCCTTGAGCTTCTCTTTGGAAAAAACACCTGTAAAAGTCCTCAAATGGATCTAAAACCTATTCCAAAGTGTTCAGAGCATATTAAATAGCCAAAAATGATTATTCAATCACAGAAAATAAACATAGGCTCATCTAAGCAAGACCTCAAACAATGAGGGCTTCAAGCTCCCTGGAGCTTCCTGAAACTTCAATGGTTAAAAACCTGCAAAAGAAGCCTTCAAATGGCTTTATAAATAGTGCCAATGGATTCAGAACATCCAAAAACCCCTAGCTGGGCTTTTATGACACCTCATTCAGCCAAAAAATGAAGAAGATAGGCCTCTTGCCATTCTCTTCCTTCAAGCTTGTTGTCTCTGGTTCGCCAAAACGCACCTCCATGTGCTCTAACCAAGAACATGCTCCAAATTCATGCTAAAACCTAGCACATGTGCATAACCACAAAACCGTTCAAACTGTAGGACGGTTAGGGCGCGCCTAGCCCCCAACCGCCAAAACTGTGGTCATAAGGGTCACCATGTGACCTCAAACAAAAAGGGGCTAAACTCAAGTCAATGGTTAAGCACCAAGTGTCAGCGCGTGGTTTAAACCATTGTCAACTCTCGTGCATGGTTCAACACATGGTCATATGTATCATACCAAAACCGTGGGCTTAAAAATCATTTGAAACGCGTGCGTGGTCTCCGTATAACAAAGGGTCATATGGTAATATGTGCATGACCAGGGGCTGGGGCTAAGCCCCAACCCGGACCCCTCACGCTAACTATAAACAATTCAAACTTAAATATATATTAACCCATTCATATAACAAGGAACAAATCGTGGTGCGTTGGCAGCATGGACTTTGCAAAGGCTATGGAGTGTATTGGAGGTCCGGGGTTCGATCCACATAGACCCCATAAACTTTTAAACAAACAACCCAACCAATAACAGGGTGCCACATGGCAGCCCATGACTGGGCCACATGGCACCTTACCATTTGCAAAAATAATGCCATGTGTCTCAATATCATTCGTCCATACCTATCAAATTGAAACTTTCCATGTCAGCATATGCCAACTCAGTGTACGGACATGCCATGTTAGCATACGGCCTCTGCCACGTCAGCCTGTACGGACTGTATAGTCAGCACAATTGTTTTTTACCTATTTGGCGATTCGAACAGATCATGATATCTCTCTCATATGACATTCGTTTGAACCCAAACGAGTTACATTGGGTTCTTGACAATGAGGGCTACGTACCCACTCATTTTGAGGCAATTCTGAGAATTTTGATTTTTGAGCTAAAATTTGATCCCTGGTCCTGATTTTGATCACGCATTCCCACTGAAAGGATTTTGGACCCACAAAAGCTTATGATTATCTTTCTAAGATTCAATACTCCTCTGCTTCAAGTTCTATCAACTGATTCTACTTGAAAAGTCTTTTTGACAATCACCTGGATACTTTGACATGCCTTGCACTGCAACTGACTATTTCCTTCAACCACTGTTCTCTGGCTGCTGCTGACCCACTGTTATCTTTGTGCTCGGAAGACTGCCAACCTTCCCACTGAGAATCAAGTCCCTCTTTCGAACTCTTTGACGTCAACACAATTAGCTCTCCAATGGCTGCAAAAACTTCCCTGCGACATCTTGTCACAAGCCAAGAAAACCATCAATCTTGAAAACAAATTTATACAAGACTGAAAATGATGCCAACAAAGTCTTTTTTCTCTTCAAACAAACTGTCACATCTTGTACTTCATCAAAGCACATGGTGTTTTCCTGCATCTCGGTGTACTCAAAATCAACTTACAACCCAACAAACACCATCGACTAAACATAAGTTGAAAAACATGATCGACACAACATAGTCGTCAAGACAACATCGACACAAGTCGAAACTCATTTGAAACATATTGACCTTCCCAAAATGACAAGTCGACATACATGATACACAATCATGTTATAATCATGAGCCATTCATGATAAACTATCACCAGGTTCACTGCTTATACATACACACAAAACACATGCATGTGCATAGTTCTTCAACTCTCCTTCCAGTACAAACATAAGTACATAAACCCAAAAACATGTGGGTACATAAGAGCTGAACATGAAAAAGATACATGGCTGTAACAAGTGAACATCATACCCATCTTTTACATCCTCCTGAATAAGTTATGCAACAACAAGAATGCCTTCAAATGAATTGCATTCTAATGCAACTTGCATCATACAAGTTGTGATAAACTACTGCAACTTATCATGCTTTCAACATAAATGCATACATAAGGCTGAAATATGCATCTACAATAGAAAATGCAAGCCTTACTTGCTCAGGAAATCCAACCATTTCTTGCCAAGCCAACTCAATGGTAACTTTTTCTGCTGAAAACCATCCTCTTGTGAATCATCTTGACTCACATCAATGATGGAATCTCCTCTTCCATTCTTTCCAATCATTTTATCCATCTGCTTCTTATGCTGTGGATGAGTGGTTGGATGCAATGTCCAACATTGGTCAATGAGATGACCCCTCTTCTGACAATGAGTGCAAATCTTTTGCATCCTCTTTTCAAGTTGTCTTTGCTTGTAAAGTTTCCTGAAAGCAGTCAATCTTTTCCAACATTTTGAAACATGATGGTTATATAAACCACAATATGTGCATGGATTCTTTCTTCCATTTTTACATACAAATTTATCATGCTTAACATAATAAAAAACAACTGAATGATAAGCAGAATTATACCTTGAACATTCACCTTTATCACCTCTTTGAGGAGGTGAATTTGAAGAGTTACAAGCTCTCCTTTGAAGACCAACAATAGTGTTCTTGTCCTCATCGCTGTCACAACTCTTTTGTTTCACACATTTGCATTCATCTTGAACACAAGCCTTGCATACTGGAGAGATTGAACTTTCACCTTTATAGCTTTCTTGAAGAGGTGAACTTGAAACAAAATTTGTTCTTGGAACTTTTTCCCTTGTCTCCTCAACTTTGGAATTTTCTCCATCTCTTCGTTCATATCCAAGACCACAATACTTGGGTCTCTCTTCAACAACAATAGGCTCAACAATGCCTTGTGCATGCTTGCCCAAACCTCTACCTTCATAGTACATTTTTAATAATAACTTGGACCCTATTCCTCTTGTGTGATTTTCAAAAACACCAAAACATTCATCTTGAGAGGAATTTGAAGATAAACTAACATTACATACCTCATGTTCATGCATATACTTGGTAAGGGTTTCCTTTGCCTCATGGAGTTGAGTCTCCATCTCATGCAACTTTTCAAGAAGCTAGTCTTTGTCCTTCTTCATGGCCATCAACTGCTCTTCAAGGGCAATGATCTCCTTTCTATCTTCACACATCTCTTTAATCACATCTCTCATGGTTAGAATCTCCTTCAACATCTCTTTGTCAAAGAACTTAGATAATGAAGATGTATTAGAACTATCAATGTTTGAAGCTTCCTCCATCCTTGCAAGATATCAAACTTCAACACAAAACTTGCACAATAATGCCAACAGCTAAATCTCAAGCTATCAATGGCAAACACATGAGCAAAACAAACTAAGCTCTGATACCACCTGATCCGAAAATAGTGGGCTGACTTGTAATGCTATGCAAGAAGCCTCTACTTCATTAAAATAAAACTTTAAAGGACCTTGCTCAATGTGTTAAAATATGCAAGATAGATTATGTGCCAAGTATATGCTTCTTCTTTTAAATGTTCATGTGTGAGGAAATATTTCTTTAAATGGTTAAATATGTGTTTTAAACATATACACAGCAACATAACTTGCAGCAAATAAACCATCAAACTCACAACAATAACAAGATGATAAAGGAGTTCACCCCTTTTTGGGCTACATCTCCTTGAGCCTCCATCAATGGACTTGGCTCTCTGGGATTAATTTGTCAAAGATTCTTTTACAAGTTGCTTCTCAAATCCAATGGAAATTCTGACTATACCATTGGGATCAGAATACATAAAAACCCCAAAAATGACTAATAAAACTTTGAAAATGGATCATGGCTCATCCGAGCATGACCTCTTCTACATGTGGCCTTAAGCTTCCTTGAGCTTCTCTATGGCAAAAACACCTGTAAAATTCCTCAAATGGATCTGAAACCTATCCCAAAGTGTTCAAAGCATATTAATTAGCCAAAAATGATTATTCAATCATAGAAAATAAACATAGGCTCATCTGAGCAAGACCTCAAACAATGAGGGCTTCAAGCTCCTTGGAGCTTCCTAAAACTTCAATGGTTAAAAACCTGCAAAAGAAGTCTTCAAATGGCTTTAGAAACAGTGCCAATGGATTCAGAACATCTAAAAACCCCTAGCTGGGCTTTTACGGCACCTCATTTGGCCAAAAAATGAAGAAGATAAGCCTCCTGCCATTCTCTTCCTTCAAGCTTGTTGTCTCTGGTTCGCCAAAATGCACCTCCGTGTGCTCTAACCAAGAACACGCTCCAAATTCATGCTAAAACCTAGCACACGCGCATAACCACAAAACCATTCAAACTGTAGGACGGTTAGGGCACGCCTAGCCCCCAACCGCCAAAACTGTGGTCAAAAGGGTCACCATGTGACCTCGCGTTCAAACAAAAAGGGGCTAAAATCAAGTCAATGGTTATGCGCCAAGTGTCAGTGCGTGGTTTAAACCGTTGTCAACTCTGGTGCATGGTTCGACACATGGTCATGTGTATCATACCAAAACTGTGGGCTTAAAAGTCATTTGAAACGCGCGCGCGGTCTCCGTATAACAAAGGGTCATATGGTAATATGTGCGCGACTGGGGGCTGGGGCTAAGCCCCAGCCCGGACCCCCCGTGCCAACTATAAACAATTCAAACTTAAATATATATTAACCCATTCATATAACAAGGAACAAATCATGGCGCATTGGTAGCGTGGACTTTGCAAAGGCTATGGAGTGTATTGGAGGTCTGGGGTTCAATCCCCACGGACCCCATAAACTTTTAAACAAAAAACCCAACCAATAACAGGGTGCCACATGGCAGCCCATGACTGGGCCACGTGGCACCTTACCATTTGCAAAAATAATGCCACGTGTCTCAATATCATTTTCCCATACCTGTCAAACCGAAACTTGCCACGTCAGCATATGCCAACTCAGTGTACAGACATGCCACGTCAGTGTACGACCTCTGCCACGTCAGTCTGTACAGATTGTACGAACTATACAGTCAGCACATTTTTTTTTTACCTGTTTGGCGATTCGAAGAGATCGTGATATCTCTCTCATCCGACGTCCGCTTGAACCCAAATGAGTTGCACTGGGTTCGTGACGATGAGGGATACACACCCATTCGTTTTGAGGCAATTCCGAGAACTTTGATTTTTGAGCTAAAATTTGATCCCTGGTCCTAATTTTGATCACTTTTGGCACTTGTTCCTATTGTTGAGTCTTGTAAATCCATTGATGGGCTTGATGAAGACTTTAAAGAAGCATCATGACACAAATGGAATTCTTCATAGGCATCATAATATACATATTCTTGAGATTTTTGAGTCTTTCCAATGGAATTTCCAGGGAGTTCATTCTCGTGAATCTTCTGTGCTTCTTGGGTCCTTTTGAAATTATAAAAAAGGTGCAACATTTTTCAATAATCCTTTTATAAATCCCTTGCATCTATAACAAGCAAAAATTTTCTTGAATCTTCTTTTCAAATTCTTGAACCACAGATATTTTGGTTTCTCAATAAAATATGAAGCATGGCCTCAAATATCTCAAAAATAAATGGTTTTCCCCAATATGGTCACCAAAAATGTCGATGTTTGAATCTATCAGGACCAAAACGACAACCTCATGAGGATATGAATACCGATGCATTTTTAGAGAGGTGGTATTCCTCTTTGGCAAAAAGATATATCTTGAATATATTGTATTAGGAGAATGCTTAGGAAACAAACCCTAGATCTTTATTGCTCAAATTTATCCAATAAAATGGTTCTTCAATAACCTGATCTGATCTTTATGTGCAATAATAAGTCTTCTAACAATAGAAAAGATTGAAGAAGGGCTTCAACATTAGAATTTCTTTGTGATCAACATCATATACACAATCTTCTTAATCACATGCAAATGCATCCATATCTTCTTCACGAGAAATATGAGAGAATATTTTGATCATCTCAAGAAATTTTAAAAGAGTATTACTATTAAAATCAAAAGAGAATTTGATAGGTCAATTTCAAATATCTCATACTTAAGACTCAAAGTTACAAGATACAATCAAAATCAACCCCGAAATAATTCTTTGTGGAGTTTTATTCATGAAAAATGTTCTTCATTAAAAAATATTTGACAGTCATGTATATGGATGTAAATATTCCATGATCATATACGAAAATGTCTTTTGAAGAATAGAAGAAGAACACTCAAAAGTTAGCCTTGTGCCCAATTGAGAGATTCAAGCTTGAAGTTATGAGAAATGGTGTAGAAGAAGAGAAAGAGTGGAGAAGATTGAGATCTTTCTTCATTGATAAGAAGCTTGGTTGTATATTTATGGTTGTACCTTCTTCTTCCTCTTATCTTCTACCCCTTTCCCTCTGATAATTCTGATTATGGAACCCTTCATGAAGCACCTCTTCTATTTAATAATTAGATCTTCTAACTACTTAAGTAGTTAGGGTTTTTCCTTTCTTAAATTTCCCGTACACTTTTCTTCTTGAAGTATTTTCTTTAATTAATGCCTCACTAATTGTTTTTTAATGAGTTCACATCATTATCATTTGTATCTTTAAAATGGGTCCATTTCCTTTTTTAATAAATTTTTTTAATTAAACTTTTATTTTCAAAATTTAATTAATTTCCCTTTTAAAGAGGGGGACATTGTTCTACATTTATTGAAGTGATAATAAACCTTTTATCCATTTAAATCACTTCATTTGTTATCTTCATCATCTTATCTTTCCAACTATATAAATTTTTCCCAAATCCGACTCTCGGATCTCAAGATATGAGCTCGTGAAGTTGAGTTGTCAAGCGGATCCATTAAACACAAAACTGACTGATATTTCAATTTCTAGGGAAACTATAGCCACTTTCATCCCTTATAACTTGTACCAACATATTCTTTGTTGAAATACATTTCTAATTGTATAAATTTTGCATGATTCCGACACCCATAGCTCAAGTTATGGTCTTTAGAAGTTCTTGCTTAGGGACCATTGATTAAGTGTCATGGAAACATGTGGGCCCTTGATTAAATTTCGTCCTTCCTTTAGTAATTTCAACCTTCTCTTCATAAATATTATCCCACATGCATGGGATACTTGAAGTCTTAAATATATAAAAGACTAATTGTAATACACACTTAATAAGAAATGTGAAGAAATAAGACGATGGAGCTTAGGAGGATTCGATCTCTCCTTAGAAAATCAATTAAGTAATAATATTTTAGACAAGCAATCAACCTCCACCTCATTCTCGGTCATTGATGAGTCATCCATTCAAAATTTTCCACATGTCATCACCTGATAACTTACCATCAACTGCCACGTGTCCACCTCATTCCCGGTCATTGATGAGTCATCCATTCACAATTCACCACATGTCATCACCTGATAAGTCACCATTAACTTCCATGTGTCACAACTTAATTGGCAAGTTAATTGGCTGCAACATGTCTCCAATAAGAATTTGCCACAATTCTTCCTCCATGATTTGTCTCATGTCATTACATGAGTGGATGTTGGGGCTACCTCCAATAATAATTTTCCACACGTCTTCCTCCATTTGCCACACATATTCCTCCATGAGTTGTCTCATGTCATTACATGAGTGGATGTTGGGGCTGCCATGTGTAATAATATTATTGGATGCTATGTGTTATTCCTCCATAGGAAGTAATATGGCACCATTCATATTCTGCCACTTGTCATCTCTTCACAGGTTTCCATGTGGAATAATGTTATTGGATAGGATCTTAAACAATTTTAAAAATTTAAAGTATACGGTTTAAAAGACAGAGTAAACAAGAGTGTAAGAGAGAGGTTAAATGAGGGGGAGGGATGGCACCATTCATATTCTGCCACTTGTCATCTCTTCACAGGTTTCCATGTGGAATAGTGTTATTGTATAGGAACTTAAACAATTTAAAAAAGTTAAAGTATAAGGTTTAAAAGACAGAGTAAACAAGAGTGTAAGAGATAGGGTAAGTGAGGGGGAGGGTAGTTTGTAAGTGTCCGAATTGGGGTGATTTGGAGGTAGCGGAGTTAGGGGGTGGGAAATGTAGGTGGCATAGGAATAAGGGTGATGTAGGGTGAGGTAAGGGGGGGGATGAGTGTGGAAGAGGTGAGGGTTGTCGGGGATGAGGGATGTGAGAGGGTGTGGGATGAGTCCACGGAGTGAGTTCGACTGATTATAAAACAAAAGTTTAAGTATGGAGTGAGGGGGAGGTAAGGGGTAAGGGGATAATAGAGAAGAGGAGGATGTAGTGATAAATATGAGTCGAATTTGTAGGGGTGAGGGATGTAAGGGGGTATGGGATGTGATTTCATGAGTCCGAGAAGGAGTGAAGTGAATAAACTAAGTATGAAAGTGAGGTATGGAAATGGAGGTATAAGGAGGAGGGAGAAGGAGCATGGTATGGCAGGTTGGTGGAATGAAGGGTTCGTGGAGGGAAATGAAGTGAGTCTACCAACCTGACGAGAAATGAAATAAAATAAGTATGGAAAATGTGGTTAATAAACTATGGAAGAGGTAAGATGGGAGAAGAGTGGAGAATTATGGCAGGTACCCACAAGTGATAAAACAAAATATTTTTATGGGTTTTGAACCCGCAACAAGAAAAAAATTATTGATCCTGGGCTTGAAAATTTGAAGAAGCCAAGGGTCTTGGGCCCAAAAGTTTAAATATATTTTCAAAGAAATTGGCTTCATTCCACATCGAATAGGCTCTTTTTTATTGCTTAAAAGGAAACCTGGATATTTTAAGCATACGAACTTGTATTTTCAATCCAAAAAATGCATGGAAAAGTTGAGACTGAGGGTTATGCATTGAACTCGTTATTGTTCCAAATTTTTTTTCTTTTGATATCATTTTTCTTATTAATCCAAGATCAAGAAAATATAGATGACCAAATTTTGGTCAACAAAACGATTATCAACACTTGAACTCGACTGCTCTTTCTAGAATTATTTCCGTGACTCCTTTCCTGAGTCTTCCTAATCTCTCGATTTCCCCTCAAATCTGATCTTTGAGTTAGAGCCTCCATCATATCTAAACGGTCCAAGCTTTCTTGTTAGAGATTTCATGAGGAGGTTCATATTGCAACCGATGTCGGTAACTTGCGCTTCCTTCAACCGCTCAAATATCTCTTCTTCTGGATCTCAAGGGTTATTATGAATAAACTCATCCACCATGTCTAGGGTTCTGTGACTTCTCTTTAAGTCGATTCCTAGATATTGCAACTTCCCACAAATACCCAAAAGAAAAACCTGCTCTGATATTGATAATATCTGTAAACTACCATGGATATTCCACTAGAACAATTCATCACAACAGATCTAATAAAATACTAAAATATTTACTATTAAGGTTATTTTTCCTTTAGAACTCTAGAATATTTAGTTACTGATTTTTTGTTTGTGCATGAAAGAGATAAAATGCGGAAAATAGAGAATAGTAAAGTACAATCACATCATCCACAAATTAACACAAGATATGACCTAGGAAACTCAATACAGGATAAATCCTAGCTAGAAGGTGATGTTTCTCTCCTCTCTTTTCTAAGGCATAGAAATGATGCAAGTATAAAGAAAGAGGCACTCTCTGTGAAGTTTCATTTTACTTATGGCTTATATGGCTGCTACAAAATCTCTCCTCCTCTACTATGCTAAAAAAATACCACTCTTAGATGTTCTGCTCAGCTATGGAACAAGATACAATGCAAAATAATGGAACCCCTTCTCCTTCTAGTGGCCTAGTATTTAACATAGCCCAATAGCCATATAGGGATAAGTTTTTGACTTGCTTAACCCTCAATTATGATAGGGTTTTTAACCTTATATAATCTTCTTGAAATTACATATGTGGCTAGCCCCATATGCATGAGTAATTGGGGCTGATGTGGCATCCTCTCATACCATGGTGGTCAACATGATAGGTCAATTTGCAGGAGGCATAACTTTTGCATACAAGCTTTGATTGACACATGTTCTACATCGTTGGAGAGGTATCAGAGTGTATAATAGGCTCTAAAATTTACAGGGATATTTGTTGAAATTTGCAAGAACCATTTATTAGATATATGGTTTAGTTTACATTTGGGTGGATAGATTTGGTTTAATTTTGTTAGTATTTCTAAGGTTTCAAGGACACGCCAGAATTTGGTAGTTGATTCACTTCTCTACTTAAAATATTGAGTTGTGCCATGGTTCTTTACTTTATTCACTTGTTTTCATTCCTTTTTTAGAGAATTTTTAGTTTAAAATATTTTCTCTATTTTGATATTTTGAGTTCACTTTATATGTGGTCATCTATGGTTTTTTTATTTTTTATTTTTTATTTTTATTTTTTATTTTTTTTTTATATCTCAAGAGATTGTAGTATAATATTTTTTTTAGAACCTTCCATGTTTTAACATTTATAGTGATTCCATATGTATTTTTTGTAAGTAATCCTACATCGACACTCATGGAGATCAAATTATAAGCTTTTGATTGAAAATTAGAGGAGAAGGCCATCTTCTTGCTCTGATTTCTTTCATCAAAGTTTTTTTTTTATAAACTTATGATTAAGAGGAGAAATTCACAAGCAATCACTTCGTAAAAAATGTTCAAAACTCACGCATTCATTAAATTATAAAATTTACCTCTAATTTAAAATTTATCATATCCCAATCTTAAATTTCAACAATTTACTAATGATAAATCAATTTATATTTTTTGATAGTCTCTTTTTATGAATTTTACTATTTTATCAATAATTTAAAAATTGTATTTCCATATAATTTTAAAGTTACATACTTCGAATTATTTATCATTATACCAAAATATATTTTGGTAAAATTGAATATCCATTTTACACTCATTTAGTATTTAGCATGCTCTCAAGGTTACCACCCTCTCATTCCGAGTTGTTGGCATTTATACCACCCTCTAATATCAATTCCTACATTATGTACTTCATAATTATTTATCAATACCTTATATTATATTATTTGACTAATAACCTAGTCATTCTCATTATGTTCTTAAACATTATGGATAATCAT
>ML777234.1:2013833-2040107 GCA_009831015.1 Picea engelmannii
TCAAAAACATATTAAAACCATAAAATTCCCCTTCATAAAATATTAAAGAGAATTAATGAGAAAATATATTCTTCGAAAATTTTGACTCGAAGCTATATTGAGATTTTGTTTTCATTTTCATTTGAAGTTATATTCTAGACATAAATTTTCGCTTGTTCTTTCATTTTATTGAAACCCATTCATAGATTATTCTATTGAGTTTTATCAACCTTAAATCTATGTAATTTAAATTGTCCATTTTTTTTTCTTTAATGAATTGCAAGAGTGATCTAGTCTACGATCCATTTTTTTTTATTTAATGAGTTGCAAGACTGATCTAGTCTAGGAAGAAGTTACTAAACATAAATACTTTTAATGAGTTAATGTTTCATATGATACCCACCAAACTTTAGTAATAACTTATAATGTAAGCTTTTATGTTTACCACTATTTGAATATAATATATTAAAATGGTGTCATTTTATTTTAAATATTAAATTATAATTTAATAAACTCAACTGCTTAAATGGAATGATTTCAACAATTTTTTAAAAAGTTATAATTTTTTTTTTTTATATATTTTAGTGTTATTTTTAAATAATATTTAAAATTAATTGATTTTAATAAATTTTTAATAAAAAAATAAAATATATTTTAATATTATTTTTTTTAATAATATTTATATAAAATTATGTTAATCAATATATTTATATAAAAAAAAAATTAGACATCTTCATGCTAGGAGACTTTAATGCTAGGATTGCAACTAACCAAGTTATTTTTTTAAGCAACGATTCCAACCATAATCCTTTATGGCTAGATGGGGACCTTGTTTAGATAATGGCTACAAAAGAAGATTTGAAGACCTAACTGAGAATTTGTTTGGTACTAAACTAGTCAAGCTTTGATGCTTCAAGACCTAATAATTTGTAATGGAGTAATGAAGTGGCCAAACTCCAACATATGACATGTATTCATGGGTTGGGTAGTAGTGTCGTGGATTATGTGATATATGATATCCCTATTTCCATCCAAATAGTAACTTTTTACCTTTTAAATGACCATGAACACGAATATGACCATAGACCTTTAACCCTAACTCTAAATTTTGTGATGCACAGGAACGCCATTGAAGAAAATTCTAATAATCAAAGACATTTGTTTTTTGACAAAAGTAAAGTTGATCTTTTCTTAAAGGATTTAAATAGGGAATTACATATCCTAACTTAAAAGGACAAACTACCCTTTCCACTTATATTGACAAGTTCTTTTACGAGGTGTCCTATAAAAGGAATAATAGAACAACCAACCCTTGGTATGATAAATAATGTAAAATTTCTAGGAAATCCATTAGGGGTCTGCTTCTAATGAGTCCTTAAAATCCGATAAGATCAATACATACAAATCCCTAATTAAAAGGAAAAAAAAGTACTATATCCATCAAAGGAAAAAATGACTTTCACGACTATCTAAGCTTGACCCTAAGAATTTCTAGAGGAAAATTATAATCCACAATAATAAAGAAAATAATATGCTTCCCTTAAGGGATTGGAATTCCTACCTTAAAAGTATTTATGATTTCTCTAATGTCATAGACACCATTCATATTGTCCCTATAGAGGATGCAATTTTTTCTTTGGATGAAATAGAGTTCAGGGTTAAGTGGTTTGCAAATGGGAAAGCTAAGGACATTGAAGGCTACCAAGTTGAAATTTTTAATATTGGAGGGCCTATCCTCATCCCTCACATACACAAGCTCTTCAATTTAGCAGTTAATATGGGATTCGCTAAACCCTAGATGAAAAGCCTCATTGTTCCTATTTTTAAAAATGGGGATAGAAACATTCCCTCTAATTATAGGAACATTATGATTAGCTTGATTTTAGCCAATCTATACAAAATTATTTTGGAAAAGAAGATTATCCTATGGCTAGAAATTCATTGTAAAAAAGCCGAAGGCTCGGATGGATTTAGGAGATATCATTCAACTATGGACCATCTTGTTACCTTTAGGATCATTGCAGAGGAGTTCCACAATACTAAAACCAATTTTTTGTTGTTTTTTTATTGACTTTAGAAAAGCTTTTGACATGGTTCCCAAGAAAAACCTTTGGGATAGGTTGGAAGAGATAAAAGTATTTCAAGCTAAGGGTTGTTGCAATAAGGTTGTATGAGAACGTTATTTCCAATTTTAAGAACATTGAAGGTTTGTTGAAAGAAATTATCTACAATATTGGAGTCAAGCAAGGTTGTCCTTTGTCCCCTACCCTTTTTGGCATAAACATTGACAATATAGAAGATTGTTTGGAAGAAGCAGGTTTTGTCAACCCTACTTGTAACATCCCGCTCTTGTGCACACCTGATTGTACTTATTATTTGAGGACACTTGCGTGCAAGTGATCCGGTTCATTATATGTTTGATTGTTTCGATTATGGATTATGATGATGTTGTGGATCTGTTGATATGTTATTTTATTACATTTACATCGACAAGTGATATTGATTGGTTTTTCTCGAGTGTGCAGGACTCTAGACCAATTGAGGATGTTGATGGCATCAATGGACCTCCTTGGAATCTGGATCGAGTCAGGGAGTGAAATGTTTATGGTTTGCTTATTTCTATATTGCATATGTGACATATGACTGGTATATTATGATGTTGTTTATAGATCACTGACATGTTTCGTTGATGGATGCAGGTTGATGATAGCTTGCTAATCAGACTCAAATTTGGAGTAAAGGGGTCACGCACGACAACCAGAGACATTGAGGGAGAGGTTTGGCAGCATCGATGCCACAACCTACTAGCAATCCTATCGTGGGATCGAACTATAGGTTAATGATTACCTAATTCGAGAGATCCATGATGTCGTGAGGGCATAGTGTGACAGTCGCTCACGAAGATTCTAAGGGGCACGCAATAAGGTAGGGTCATTATTCTTTAGAGACCCTTAGTCTCCCACAGGGCCACCTGACGGAGTATTGACTCTAGGGGTTTGACATCTACCAAAATCAGTCAAAAGGTGAGTGGAACCCTTGGAGCACGTAGTGCGTCTTGAAGTCCATGTCTCGCGAATAAAACATGAATGCAGGTGAGTGGCACCCTTGGAGCATGTAGTGCGTCTTGAAGGGCACGTCACAATTTTTAACACTGGTGAGTTAATGAACCTAGTACCTAGAAAACTATGTCTCCTTAGGACTTGGTCAACCTTAAAATGAATGATCGCATGAGTAGAGATTAATAATTATAAAATTTCTCTTAAACAACAATTTTTACTGAGCCAAAAGAATTTAAAGCCTAGGTCTAAATAGGTCATGAGAACTAAAATTTAATTAAGCAGGTAATAAAGGGGGGGATGAAGAAAATGGGGGTGAAAATTAAATTAAAAAAAGAGAATTTTTTTAAGGATTAAATTATTTAAAAAGATTAATGATTGGCTAAGTTCAAAACCTGCTAATTTAGAACTTAGACTAAAAAGGGGAAACTTTAATACACAAGGAATGTAAAACATAGTAGGGAATCTAGTCTAGAGAACTTTCTAATTTCGAACTCAACTAGGCTTTAAGAAATGTGTCAGTCTTTAAAAGGAATGTAAGGGAATAAAGGGACATCGATGAGCATTTTTAGGAACGCTTTTAGGTGGGTGAGGGGATTTTTCAAATTAAATGAATTTCTGGTGCAACTAAGGGATCGGGTCACAATTGTATGGGGGAGAATTTTCCTAATTAATTTTAATAAAATGAATTTAATGTGTGTTTTGGAAAGAAGTCACTAAGAAAACTCTATAAAATAAATGGCCGAGGAGGAGAATGGATCACGTATGGTATGTGTAAGGTTATGCTGCCCGATTTTACTCTTGACTGATTTTTCCTGTGGGAGTTGGGACACCCAGCTCGGATAACGAGTGGTAGCTTGACCTTGCGAGGCAAGTTGGGAGCTAGCTTATTCTCTGGTTTGTGTGCTTGGCCTCTTTGCGTCTCGAGGGGCTCAGGGGGAGGAAGACTACCCCTAGTGTTGGCTGGGAGATACCAGTGAGATCTCAATGATTAACAAGCCAACAGCAGAAGGACATCAGCAAGCCAACGTCGATTATGGTACTTATGGTTAAAATTGCATTGTAATTGTTTAATTTTGTTCATGGATTTTATTGTTGCAGTAATTGTAATAGTTCTCTTTTATCCTTTCTCAACGATTTAGTTTTGCCTCTGCTAAGCGATTTAAATTTTTATGCTTGATAAGTGTTTTTGTCATTGCGTTTTACACTTTCTTGGCATTTTAACTTAGCGCTTTTACATAGGACAATGAAGTTGCAGTCGCCCTTTTTCTGTGTGATGACTTGAAAAAGGGGATCGAGTCTTGGTAGCCTTCCTAGATCGCGTTTGAGATCTCCCTGTACTCCCTTTACAAATGCATCCTCGACATGTGATGATTTTATATCTCTGTGGTTCTCTTAAAGAAACAACCCTTGTATTTTTATAAATTCTCCACGTTAACCTTGTGAACTCAACGATTTTACCCTGGATGCTCAACGCCTTTCTCTACCTTTGCTTAACGAATTTGATCTCTTTTACATGGTGATTTATATGCAAAAGCACAACGATTTCTACCCTTGATACACAACAACTTTTCTCTGCAACCTATACGCCTTTAGGGGCGCTAGATCCCTGAGATTTTCTCTTTTCTTGGTCTGTGTGGTTGGCAGCTATTTTCGACCAAATTTAGAGTCCTTCCTGGCATATTAATTCCCAGATTCATCTCTGCGTTATTGGGCTAGCATTCCCTGCATTGTTTTGGAGGAAACCCCCACGGTTTGACTCCTATCTCCTCGTTAATTACAAGCTGTGTTTTATATAATTATGTTTAATTTAATTTTCCAATGATAGTTGTATTACTCTAATACCCCTTCCATGTTATTTGGTAACTAAACGGTTCCTTACATACTGAATTGAGACATTGCATTGAGACTTATCATTGATTGGTTTTCCTTAAGTTGACTTTGCGCCATAAAAGTAATGAAGATAATCACCTTGTGTAGTTGAATTAGATGTGATTTACATTAGAATGCTTGCGCTCCTGGATTTGTGTCATATATAGAGCTATAGATTTTAGACCCCTCGCGCGCAACGAAATAGGATGCAAGGAATGTTAGTATTGTCCTTGGAGTTATGATGTATGAATGGTTTAATAGTTAAACTTTTCATCCGCCTTATAAGGATAATGCCCTAAATGGTTTATAGACTTGACTTCCTGTGCAAAATAAATTACACTGTAAGGCAATTGTTAATCGTTATTGTTGCGCTATTAAATTTGCTAATATTGATGGTTTAATACTTAGATTTTGTTTCACCATTTATATATGTTGAGATATGATGGTTTAATACTTAGATTTTGTTTCGCCATTTAGATATGTTGAGATATGATGGTTTAATACTTAGATTTTGTTTTGCCATTTAGATATGTTGAGATGTGATGGTTTAATACTTAGGCTTTGTCTCGCCATTTAGATATGTTGAGATATGACGGTTTAATACTTAGATTATGTTTCACCATTACACATGTGGAGATATGATTTCTTTAATACTCAAATTATGTTTCTCCACAAATATATGATGACGTAGGATCGTTTAAAGGGTGAAATTCTCTTGCGCCTTGAAATTTATGTGATGCGCGATGGGAGATTAGAACCCTATTGTGCTATCGATTATCGTTGATGTTGTTAATTTAGCTAGTTGGCTTTTGGACTTGATTGTGTTAGTGGGATGTAGACACCTCCTTTCTCCTCAGAACAGTGGCTAGCCTTGAGACCTTAAATGGTAAAAATCGATGGCAACTGTTGAGCACTCAACACACCCTAAAAAGCCTATGTCAATTTTCCACTTTTTGGGTACCACTTGATCTTTGTACTGTGTGAATTAGATTTTCTTTTAAGAAATGCTTTGTCCTTGCTTATTCTCCTAACTCTTGCTATCTATTCAAGTTTGTATAACTTATGAAAACCCCATGAATAATCTTAACACATAAATAAGGAATCAAATAGCCAAAACACTTCACCCGACACGCTTCGAAATTCGACATCGGAAGGAATTAAGATGCGTAAAAGAATCACTCGCTAAACCTCAGCTACCGAGCTTTGATCTTCACCAGCATCGGAAAAAGGAATCTCTTGTTCACTACAAGTATCACCTACGGACATCGTCGATAGCCGATCCCCTGCGGTGTCAGTAAAGAGCGAAGGGAGTAAACATTTAAAAGAAAGAAACGATATCATCGATAGCCGATACCCGACACGCTTGTCGTCATCGGAGAAGACTGAATCGTAATGAATATTTCGACCATTCTAAAACAATTTCCCCAATTACCGATTCTCGAAGCGTTTCGGCATCGAAATTTTTCGTAAAAGCTAACTAAAAAAAAAACACGCGATAGGTTTATCCCCGATCACCGATCACTGATATCTTTCGGCATCGGCGATCCCAGGTTTAGTTTAGAGCGCACAACTTGAAGAAAGTCCTGAGTCTGACCATTAGTCATGAGTTAAGTCACCAGCCTTCTACACCACATGTCCCGAGCTGGGTTTGCCACGTCAGCACCATATGATGGAACCAATCGACGTCGGAGGTTTTTTTTGCAGAAGGATATCAACGAAAACTTCCTTAGCACATTCCCGATCCCCAATCCACCCACTAGGAAAGAGACATGATGGGATGTTTTAGCGCTAGATACGCTTAGATTCAGAGCATTTAAGGGATTAATCAATTCCAAATATCACATTAGTTGTTGCTTCCTGTGAAAATCAAAAGGTCGTTTGAAATAACCGATAGAACACATCACCCTCCATGCCTCCGCTATCAACCCACGATGAATTAATTTGTAGAGATTCGGCGGTAGATTTGTTTGAATTTCACTCATCACCCGAAATAATTGGTTGATACGACATGGTAAGTTCTTCCTTATTTAAATTCTCTTGATCCATTGTAGACGAGACCATTTTGTGCGCAAAGGAGTTTCAGAGCATCCATAGGAGTGAGACGAGCAATTCGAAAGCTTCTGAGATCTCGTGAGTATCGAACTACAAGGTTTAGCAGGTGTTACAGGTATGTACCAGTCTGTATTTTCTGTGTTTTCACTTTTTATATACATTTTTATCCAATGTCTCTATGTACATCGGCCCTAAAGGATTGTTTCATTTACAGGAACAACGCCTCCAAGAAAACCAACCACCAGGCGATCTCTGAGAGCGTCGAAGCTAAAGGAAATAGAGGTGGGAGAAGGCTTTTCCCCAGTGGTCCCAAAACAATTAAAATTTTCCCTAAGTCTGGAACCAATCATCAAGACATACACCAAGAAGGTTTTCACTCAACCATCGGCCTTTGGAGACAAGGAGGAAAGCACGGGGACCAAGCCGGTACTCCCGCATTGGGGAGAACTCTTCAAGAATATCATCAATGAAGAATTCCCGGAATATATTCCGCACAACGACCCTGATATGAGAAATCTCGATGATGAAGTCTTTCTGAACATTCGAAGATCATACTTGCACATGGTGACAAGAAGAAATATAGTGTTCCCCTACATAGAACTCCTAAAGTGTCTCATCGACCACACAGACACACAAATTTTTTTGATTAACGATGTCAATGGCGAGTGTGTCGGGGTTTTACTTCTGGTAGAGGTGCAAAGTTATTACAAGCTTAGAGACCCTGAAGAGAAATTGAACACTGATTTAATTGTAAGCTTCTACGAATGCCACAACACTGTCTAGGTGATGGCTTCATGGTGGAGGGAAGATAAAAAATACACCAATCGGACCTCCGGTTGGTACCAAATGACCAACTTGAGGGATTCGTATATCTATCTAATGACTCTCATCTGTCGTTTGTATGGGGAGAAGGATTGTTCTAGGTTTTCAGAGGCATGGATGCATCTAGCCTACACAGTGGCCATTTCTGGGAGAGTTTTCAACTGGGGGGCCATCATTTCAAAGAAGATGAGCATTTTCATATAACAGGCTCAGACACCGAAAGAAGGAGAGACTCCATTCTTCTACATGGCTTCGTATCTGTTGGACTTCATGTGCACCAGAAATGTCTTTGTCGACATGAACTTGAGCTGGCATGCCTCAAAAATCCCGATCCATGTTTACTTCAGCATTTTATGGGAGAACAAGTACAAAAAATCATACTCTCTCATCTGCGATGAATTCATCGCACACATTCATTTTATTATTTTCAAGAGATAATGCCCAAGACTATCGGCTGCATCCAAAAAGATGATATCAAAGGTTGGCCACTGGTATCTAGATGAGCGTGATACCTACATCAGGGTTTTTGGAGCCACCTGAGCACCACATCTTTTACTTATGCATGTCCTTGATCGATTAGTAGTAGGAGAGTTATGCTACCAAACTATCCTACAAGGCTACAACGCTACCCTAGTAAAAGGCAAGAAGAAGACATTTATACTTTATGGATTCCATATAGGTTTCTACTTGGTAAAAGACACTGCCCAAGCTAAGCAAGAAGGATTGAGTCAATTAGAGTTTTGATTCTAGACCGACTGTTTCCGCAAACATGACCCAAAGGGTTTAGTATTGAAACATGCATCTCAAGTGTTGTCCTGCTGGCCATATGCCCATGACAAATTTGAAGACGAGGTCTTCACGAAAAATTCTCAGGATTGAGATGAAGTCGTTGAAAGGATGGCCAAACCTAATATGACCAAGTTCAAAGCCATGAGCCTAGATGAACATGAAAAAATCCTATAACAATCGGCTCAAGGGGCCCTCAGGGCAAGGGAAGAAATGGTAGTGGTTGAAGCATCAGAGATTCCCTAGGTAACCCCGGTAAAAGATAGAAGTTCCCCAGAGGCTCAAGATGCGCGAGAGAGGGAGTTACGCATGTTATAACATGTGTAGCGGATAATTGATCAGTCTCAAGATGACCTAGACATCATGAACATGGCTAGGCTCCTTGCCAACAACTCGTATGAAAGCCAGACGGGACCAAGTGGCCCTGAATTCATAGACCTTGATGAAATTACTAGGTTAGATGACCCTGAATTCACAACACCACCAGCTGAATCACCAATAGGCGTTTCAGCTCAACCAGGGATCGTCGAAGCATCACAGAGGATTGGTGCATCAAACCCCTTAAGTGAGTTGATAAATATTTATGATGATGATGAGATCCTTGAAGTATCTCTTGTGACCCCTGTGCATATCGAATAAGAAAAGGGACCACAAAAGACATCTTCCCCTGATCCTGATGTCCAAATTTAGGGGGTTACACAGAAAGAATAAGAAGCTGAGAGTGTCCTACACACTAAGCTGCCCGATGTGCCAGAGACCCAAGTAGAAAGTCTGAAGGATGAGCAAGGTTCAGACGAGCCAAAGGAAGAAGCCCCATAGTAGGAAATCGGTGCCTCAATGGCTGATGAACAGGTACCGAGCCTATCCCTGATGCCTCTATTTCAATCAGTACTCAAACCTCTGATGAGAGACAGATAGAAGTCGAGCCTTCTGAGCACAACGAGGAAGTTCAAGAATCCAATCTTGAACAAGTATATACCATTGAAAGTCTGGGAAATACACTCACTTGGGGAGATCAACAAATCCCCGAACCTGTGGATGAAATAGACGTTATACATGCCATATATTATGATTAGAAAAGGAAGGCTATCGTCTAGAGGACCACCAATAAGAGGAGGATCACTTTATATTGCTCCATCCTCATCACTACAGAGGAACATATGATTGACAAAGAGCATGCTAAGATGTCTGAACTCATCGGCGCAGGGATGGAAATCACATATGCCACCTTGGACATAGCAAAAAGAGATGAATAGGAGTTGGCCGCTGCCTTGAAGGAACTAGAACATTTGCGCCACTTGGCGAAATACTATCAGGACAACACATAGGTCGTGGTGTACCTACGGAGCGAATTCAAGGAGGCCTACAACAAGTTCACAGATGAAGGACACCTATTCACTACAAGGATAGTTAAGCTTCAGGAAGACACCCTCATGGAACTTGTGACATGCAAAGATATGGAGAGGTGGTACGAGAAAGCATAACAGGCCATGGAAAGAATCGATTATATCAGTGTGGTGCAAATGGGCCGAGACGCCAGGCAGAGCATCCGGGTGTTAAGGGAAAGCAACATCGACCGCATCAAGAAGTCGACCAAGTATTGGGCAAAAATGGCTCAGGAGACTCATCGGGAGATTCAAGAAAAATGGGCCAAGTGCGAGAAGAGATGGATCAAACTCAAGAAGGAAATGAAGGATATCAGACTCCCCTAGTTTGGCATGCCCGATGACTTTTTCAACTTGCGCGACATGGTCAAAATGCACACCAAGCAAGATTCATCACGGGCCGAAGAAATAGAAAAGGTGACAGACATGGCGCCAGGTCAGGTGCAACAGTTTATGGAACACCTGATCAAAGCTCGAGCTATGATGCAATAGTTAAGTGCCAGTATAGTCAAATATCAAACACATGCAGTAGATATAAGAGAGATTCACTCAGCCCCGATGGAACAACATAGATTCCCATATGCCAACACATGTGAGGATCTATTCATCAAGTGGTCAGAGTACGAGAAGAGTCACCCTCTTAAGTGATATCTTGAGATGACTCATAGAAAAATTATTGGAGAGAACGCCATGTGGTGGATTCGGTTTTTCTTATCTCCACTTTAGTTTCTATTTTTAGTTAATTTTATTTTATAAATAAGGACATTGACCGATTAGTAAAGGGTCGATGGTTGTTGCAAGAAAATCTCATTTTTGGTTTTGTCAAGAACTATTTTGGAGCTTCCTTTAATTGAGAAGTCCTTTTGGACTAGAGACAAGTTTATGTTTTCACCAAATGCATGTATGATTGGATGTGGAGAAGAATTATTTCCTATTTCGTCTCATGAATGGATGCAGTGACAAGTAAGAGCTATTAAATCTATTGATAACTTATATGATGCAATGTTTTACAGTTCTTTCTTTAATGATGAAAATGAATCTTTGTGTTATTATGTGATTGATGATTAGAGTTGAGTGAATTATTTTACTTGCCATCGTTTATAACATGCTTGTTTTCTTCTGATAATTTGTATCTTAGTTAGTAATTGGAATACTCACACGGTTAATGTATTAGTACTAGGCCCGTGGTAGACGATCATTGCCTGCATGCTAGAGAAAAGGGTTATCCCAAACTCAACTTCTTCTCCAGTATTTTAGTTTGTTCCCACTTTGTCACCTAGTTGGTTTATACCAACTTTATATTATATCAGTCCTACCTAAGAGAAAATACAAAAAAGAGAACATCTGAACCAAAGGAGAAAGCCTTCACAAGAAAATGTAAAGCCCATCGATTATTTCGGTCGGATCTTAATATCTAGAGAACCATTCCACTATTAAACGCTGGAGAGTCTAATTGGGCCTCGGTGGTGGGTTTGGTTCTTGTTTTTGAGTTAAAGGGATTGAAGGTCCATCAACATAATTGGCACTAGAAGGAGGGCCTGAAGAATGAATGGTTGAATATATATTTTTCATAATATTCCAAACAACCTGTAGATTCAGAACATCCCACATGCATGGCTAGTCATTCCCAAGACAACCCACGCACACCGAGAACTCTTGAAGCAAGTAACTCACCCCAGCATGAGGAAGAACGCTTGTTCCCCGATATACCTTACGATCTCCCTCACGAGGAATTGAATCAATTCATAAGAATCACAAGAGTGTATGACTGATAGATCGGTGAGCTGCCTTTAGCTCCATTACTTCCTCAAAGGCAACAAGTAAGAATACCAATGGTCGATACCCTCGAACAGGTTTTCATGCACACAGTAGAGTACCTAATATATTTATCCCTCACCAAAATCGAACATTCCCTCAATCTGATCCCTGAAATGCCAGCCGACAACGTCTCTGAGCTGGATGATTTTTCATAAGAGTAAGGCTTTAAATTAGAACACTCATTTTCAGGATCTGAAGATATGGAAGATCATAATGACCATGATGAAGAGAGGGGAAACCCACCGCAAATAAATCAACCTTGGTTGGCCAAATATGCTTTGGCTATCCCTGGATGAGTACATAACTTGCCCCAACACCCTGAGAAATTACTTCCTAAGTTTGAACCTGAGACCTCAAGATTTCCTGAGGATCATATCAAGAAATTCATACTAGCTATAAAACTTATGAATTTCCAACATGAAGACGTAGTTTGTGGGTTGTTCCCTTACACATTCGAGAATTCAGCCTCCACATGGTATTTTAATTTACATGTAGGATCCATAACTAGTTGGACGAAGTTTCAAAAGGAATTTCTAGATAAATTTGCAGAAGAAACTACTACGAGAGCTTTGATGGCTGAGTTGTTCACCGCCACCATGAGTTCAAAGGAAAGGGTCAAAGAATTTAATCAAAGATTCACTACCATATTAAACAAATTCCATCCCGAAGCTAAGCCCACTCAGGGGTTACAAATCGAAGTATATGCTAATGCTCTCCTAGCTTCTATTTCCATGTTTGTGAAGAGGGTTGTCAAACTAACCATAGCTAAGAATTTTGAAGAAGACAAAATGATAGAGTTCCAAATATTAGGATGCAGAGAAGGCCAGGTCTCATTGGTTAAGAAATAAGTTCAACCCCCTCCTAGGAGAGGGCTATTGCTTACTAGACCCCTAGGAAAACAAACAGAACAAGCTCCCAAAAATGAGTGTGGAGAAATGGAAGACCTACAGCGCATGGTAAAAAAACTATCAAACAAAATCATAGACATGAAGAGAAGTGCAGGGGAGGGAAACCAAGGCCAGAGGCCCTATAAGCCTTTATTTAAAATAAATCCACCGTTCAAAGTAATCAAACCTCCCCCAACTTACTTAAACATCGATCTAGGAAACGTAGCATCTGACTCTTTCTGCACTTATCACCAAGAGAATCACTCCGAAAGAGACTTCCCTCAATGGGTGCATGTCATGAATTTGATGGCCAACCAATTTTTAGATGAATTCCCGCTGACTGAACAAGCAAGCAGATCCAGTATGAATATCGTCGATCAGGAAGAAATCACTCCACCAGAAGAAATAACCATGTTGATATGGGATCTTGAGCTAGCTATGCCTTCCGATGACCTATTTGAAGTTCAAGAACCACCTGCAGAAGTCTTGGTTGTGAAAACATGAAGTAGGTGTCAACCCATCTCAAATGAACTTACTATGACCCAATTTTTGGGAGGAAGATCAGTTTCTGATTACCCCAAAGAACCTTTTTCTCCCCAAAGAAACCCTATAAACATCCATACTCGAGAATCGCCCAAGATATATTACAACATAGTGGAAGATATGAAGAAGCTGAAGGCTAATATATCAGTTATGGATATATGTAGGATCCCTCAACAAAATGAATTTTTGTTACAAGCTTTGAAATCATTAGAGAATCCTATAACAAGCACTGATCAAGAGGAGATTCTAACTCCCATAGACCTAAGGAATAAACCAACTGTGAACTCTTTCTCTGAATATAAGAAGGGAAAACCTTTTGTCCCACCTTTCCTTTTAACATTCAAAGTCTTCAACATAAACCTCCATAACTGTTTAGTTGATTCAAGAGAGTCTTCTAACGTTATGCCCTTGTCTATTTGCAAAAAATTAAATGTCGTTCCTCTCAAAAGCGATAAACATGTAATACAGTTAGACAAAACCCAGGTAAAGGTTATGGGAGAACTAAAGTATGTGTTGATTAGAATAACGACTCACCCTAAGTTTGTACAAGTAATCAACATTATCGTAGTATATATATAAGAAGCTTATGGATTGTTGTTAAGTTGAGATTGGTCCGAAAATTTTAATGGATACTTTATCACAGACTGGGTGCACCTTTGGCTACCATTAAAGGGACATAAAAATATGATCATAATTGATAGGGAAAGATATCTAAAACATACTGTTACTGACCTAGAAACCCTAAATGAACCCTCATCGACATATTTACTTGTTCTAGGCAATTACTCCTATGATTCCTACTTCAGGAACTTTTCCCCTCTCTCATCTGACGTCCCTCTTACTCAAAACTATGAAATTATTTTTCGGGAGGAATTGTCAATGGTGGCAGAGGAAACCTTCTTCTGCTAAGAACCTGCGTTGGAAATCATAGAACTAATAGGAGGAAAATAGGAAAGAAATAGGAAAGAGGAAGATGGTATAATTTTCCGACAAGTTTGGACCCTATATTTTGATGGATCTAAATCACAAGAAGGGTCAGGAGCAGGGTGTATCCTCATCAATCCAAAGGGAAAAATATATTTCATGTCCTGTAGACTAGAATTTGAATGCACAAATAACACTGTCGAGTATGAAGCTCTAGTACAAGGGTTAAAGAAAGCCATAGACTTGAACGTCCAAGAATTGAAGGTTTTCGGAGACTCTAAAATCATTGTCAGATAGATAAGGAATACTATACATTGCAACTCTCCACGCCTAAAGAATTACCAACATGAAGTGCACAAGCTAATAGAACATTTCAAAGCCTTCAACCTCACGACAATCCCAAGAGAAAAGAACATTCTTGTTGATTCTCTGGCCACTGCTTCCTCAAGGCTATCACCTCTATAAGATTATGAAGCTTATCGGTTCACTGTAGAACTTCTATATAAACCCTTGGTGCCCAACAACATTTCTAATTGGAAGGTTTTTGAGGGAGACGAATAGATTATAAAATTTCTGACCAATCAGGACAATTTTAAAGATTTGGCCATTGACAATGAAGTATTCCAGGAACAATCGATGAAAACTGACCTTCATATAGATCGAATGTCTGGCAGATCGAAGTCTAACACAATACCAAAAGGGGTAGCTAATTTAGAAAATATTTTTGACCTAAAGGAACGATTTAAGGGGTCAAAAAATGCGAAGACTGGTAGTTCCTGTCCCATGCATGAAACTAAAAATCTCATAACCTTGGACGACCCAAAAAATCTAAACCTCGGCAAGACAATATATAAAGAGGAAAATAAGCCCTACCTCAAAATTTTTAGACAATACCAAGATGGCTTTGCATGGTCTTGCCGAGATCTAAAAACTTATGATACCCATATCATTCAACACACTATCCCTTTAAAGCATGAAGTAAAAACCTTCCAACAAAAGATTTGAAAGTACCACCCATCCCTGGAGCCTCTCATGTGTCGGGAGTTAAATAAATTGTTAGATTCCAAAATTATCTTCTAGGTTAGACACTCTGCATGGGTAGCTAATTTAGTTCCTGTAAGGAAAAAGTCTGGAGAGATTCACCTATGCGTCGATTTCAGAAATCTCAACAGAGATTCAGAAAATGACAACTACCCAGTCCCACCGATGGAGCAACTCTTACAGACTATTTCAGGCTCCAATATTTTCTCCTTACTAGAGAGTTTCTCAGGGTATAACCAGGTTCTATATTCAGAAGAAGACCGCTTGAAAACTACCTTCCGAACCAAGTGGGGAACTTTCGCTTACAAACACATGTCTTTTGGGTTAATCAATGCAGGGGAAACCTTCCAGAGGGCCATGGACGTAGCATTCTAGGGAATAATTAACAAGTGTGTAGTAGTGTACTTGGATGACAAGACTGTATATTCAAATAATAGAGAAGATCACATCCAACACTTAACCTAGATTTTTGAAAGGTGTAGGAAATACAAAATATCCTAAAACCCTAAGAAAACTATTTTTGGTGTGAAGGAAGGTAAATTGTTAGGCCACATGATATCTCAAGTAGGCATTCGCATAGAACCAGAGAGAATCAAGGCTATAGCTCAGCTTCCATTACCTCACAATAAGAAGGCTATGTAGTTGTTCTTCAAGAAAATCAATTTTGTGAGGAAGTTCACTCCCGATTTCGTGGAAACTATCAAACCCCTACAAAAAATGATTTGTAAGGACGATGAGTTTAAATGGGATGATGAATGGAAGAAGGATTTTAGAAATATTAAAACTTCAATCTCCCAAGACCCAGTGCTACGAAGTCTCGATTTCAACAACGATTTCTTCCTCTATAATTTTGACTTCGACCAATCGTTAGTCGCAGTATTAACTCAGACGGATGATGACAAAAATGAAGCTCTAGTATCGTTCATGAGCACTAACCTCCAAGGTGTCGAACTTAATTATCCTGCTATAGATAAACATGCTTATGTAGTTTATAAACTAGTAAAACATTTAGATCTTACATCCTCAAGAACCATACCAAATTAATTTTACCTCACCCCGCAATCTGATCCTTATTTGCTCAACAGGAGATGGGGGAAAGAAGAGGGAACTAGATGGAAGTAGTCCAAGAATTTGATCTAGATATAAAAATTTCTAAATTGGTTAAAGGACAAGGGTTATGCAAACTTCCAGCTGAAGCTCAAGACCAAGTAAATGAATACCCCGGATGGGAGAATGAAATGGCATTATGGTGTGGTGAAGCTTCATAAATTTACCCAAGACAAGAGTCTTGGTATGAGAAATTGATTTATCTCCTACACCATGGGACTTCTTCGGAAAACCTCAACCCTAGGGAAAGGAGAGCTCTCAGGTTAAAATCTGTACAATATCACCTCATAAACTCGGTACTCTTCTGGGTTAATTATGATGGGGTACTTTTGAGATGTCTCAAACATGAAGATGCAAATAAAGTTCTAAAGGAGCTCTATGATGGCCCTGCCGGTGGACATTTTTCAGGACACCACCGCTCATAAGATATTGAGAGTTGGTTATTACTAGCCCACTTTGTTCAAGGACTCTCACACATATGCTATAAACTGTAAAAATTGTCAAATAAGCATTGGGAGGAAGAAGAGAGATGTTGTCCCACTCCAATCGATGGTCGTTTCTAGGCCTTTTGAGAAATGGGGGTTAGATATCATATGAGAAATTACACCAAGCTCTTCAAAAAAACATAAGTACATACTTAATGCCACCGATTATTTCACAAAATGGGCAGAGGCCATCCCTCTGAATCATGTAAACGAGAAGGTGGTAATCCAATTCATAGAACAACAACTAATCACAAGGTTCAACATCCCTTCTATTCTTGTTTTTGATAATGCAACTTACTTTTCTTCCATCTTATTAACAAATTTTTCCCTAGACAAAGGAATCATAATCAGATACTATGCAAATTGTTATCAATGGGGAAATAGAGTGGAAGAATCAACTAATAATAACCTAGTGAGGATATTGAAGAAAATAGTTGCAGACAACTAGATGAATTGGCATAATCTACTCCATAACACTTTACAGGAAGAAAGAGTGACACCCAAGGAAGATATAGGGAATTCCCCATACTTTCTAGTATATAGACAGGAAGCCATTCTCCTGAACGGGTTATATCTTCCATCTCTTCAACTTGCTCAAGGGTCTAGAGGGCAGCCCTCATCAATCTTACAACAAAGAATTGACACTCTTCTCATGTTAGAAGAAGAAAGGGAGAAAGCTAAATCAAAGTTCATAGCCCATCAATAGATAGTTAAAATATGGTTTGACAAGCATAAATCTAAAGAGAAGAATTTTTAAGTAGGAGACTTAGTCCTAAAATGGGACAGAGAAAACAAGCCTAAAGGCAAACATTCTAAGTTTCAGAATCTATGGCTCGGACCTTTCTAGGTGGCTGAAAAGATTGGGTTAGGCACATATTGACTACATAATCTAAGGGGAGAATCTGACGCTCTCCCAGTAAATGGCCAAGCCCTTAAACAATATTTTCATTAATAAATAATAATAATAATAATAATAATAATAATTTTGTTTATTTTTTGATGCATCGATTTATCTTTTGCATTTATACCTTTTGTTTTGTCTTTTGCAATCATGCTTCCGAGATTTTGAAAGATTGTTTTTAGCAAGACAATGGTTGAACTCAAATCATGTGACATGGCGAGCTCTCTTCCTAACTCGTTGCTCACATACAAACACAAGAAACGATGAGGAACTTGCGGTTGTTTCGAGGGATTCTCTATCTAACCTGCGCAGATGAACAACCTTGGAGAAAGGTGGAAGTGTCTGCTTAGTGGTCTGGTAAGACCTTAAGGGAAAGAAGGAAAGCTATAAAGGACTACATGCACCTCAGAGACAGAGCTAGTGAGTTTCACCTTAACCACCTCATATTTTTGCAAATAACAGATGTCCTCCTCTCACGCTCGCTCAGGGAATTTTTCCGAAATAAAAGTCAACTATATCAAATGAGTGCACAACATGAGAGGATATGTAGATATATCCATCGAGGCTATGGAAACTTGCTGGTAGTGGAGCAAGGTCTGTGATGTCGAGGTGACTCCGTCGAGGCTATGGATGCTTGCTGGTAGTGGAGGAACACCATAGCAAATGAATGAGGGTAACTAAAAGGCCTAGTGCTAGTGAAAGCTTTACTAGAATCTTGTCAAAAGAAAGCATGAGTCAAGGTTACATGAAAAGAATGTGGAATAAAGGTTAAAAAACCCCACATACAGGCCCAGATGCATCAACTGGGGAAGTTCCAAATGCAAAGGTAAAAGGAGCTTTGATGAAAACTAGTGAAGTTACTAATTAGATTTTGCATCAACCGAGCCCGAGGAAGGAACACAATTTCTTCTTTCACCCATTAACTCACCATTTGTTCAGAACTCAACACACCCTAAAAATCCTATGCCAATTCACCACTTTTTGGGTACCACTTGATCTTTTCACTCTTTGAATTAGATTTTCTTTTTCCTTTCTTATTCTCCTGACTCTCACTAGATATTCAAGTTTGTATAACTTATGAAAACCCCATGAAGAATCTTAACACTTAAATAAGGAATCAAATAGCCAAAACATTTCACATGACTTGCTTCAAAATTCAGCATCGGAAGGAATTAAGATGCATAAAAGAATCACTCAGAAAACCTCAGTTGCTGACCACCGATCTTCACTGATATCAACAAAAGGAAAAATTTGTTCACTACGAGTATCACCTACGGACATCGTCGATAGTCGATCCCTTGCGGTGTTGGTATAGAGCGAAGGGAGTAAATGTTTAAAATAAATAAACGATATCATCGATAGCCAATACCCGACATGCTTTTCGGCATCGGAGAAGACCAAATCACGATGAACATTTCGACCACACTAAAAAAATTTCCCCGATTACCAATTCCCGAAGCGTCTCGGCATCAAGAGTTTTTGTAGAAGATAACTCAAAACAAAACACAAGATAGGTTTATCTCCAATCGCCGATCACCGATATCTTTCGGCATCGACGATCCCAGGTTTAGCTTAGAGCACACAACTTGAAGAAAGTCCCGAGTCTGACCATTAGTCATGAGTTAAGTCACCGGCCTTCTACATCATGTGTCTCAAGCCGGATTTTCCATGTCAGCATCGTACGATGGAATCGATTGGCGTTGAAGGTTTTTTTTTGCAGAAGGATATTAACGAAAATTTCCATAGCACATCCCTGATCCCCGATCCGCCCACTAGGAAAGCGACACAATGGGACGTTTTAGTGCTAGATATGCTTAGATTCAGATCATTTAAGGGATTAATCAATTCCAAATCTCGCATTAGTTTCTACTTCGTGTGCAAATCAAAAGGTCATTTGAAATCACTGATAGAACACATCACCCTCCATGCCTCTGCCGTCAACCCACAATGAATTAATTTGTAGAGATTCAATGGTAGATTTGTTTGAATTTCACTCATCACTCGAATTAATTGGTTGATACTATATGGTAATTTATTCCCCGTTTAAATTCTCTTGAGCCATTGTAAATGAGACCATTCTACGCATAAAGCATTTTCAGAGAATCCATAGGAGAGAGACGAGTAATTCAAAAGATTTCGAGATCCCATGAGTATCAAACTACAAGGTTTAGCAAGCATTACAAGTATGTACGAGTCTGGATTTTCTTTGTTTTCACTTCGTATATACATTTTTATCCAATGTTGCTATGTACATAGACCCTAAAGGATTGTTTCGTTTCCAGGAACAATGCCTCCAATAAAACCAACCACCATGAAATCTCCGAGAGCGCTGAAGCTAAAAGAACCAAAGGTGGGAGAAGGCTTTTCCCCAACAGTCGCAAGGCTGGAACAAGTCATCAGGACATCCACCAAGAAGGTTTTCACTCAAGAGTTGGCTTTTGGAGACACAGAGGAAAGAACAGGGACCAAGGCGGTACTCCTGCATTGGGGAGAACTCTTCAAGAAGATCAGCCAGGAAGAATTCCCAAAATATATCCCGCACATTGACCACGATATGAGAAATCTCGATAATGAATTCTTTTCGAACATTCAAAGATCATACTTGCACATGGTGGCAAGAAAAACTCTAGTGTTCCCTTGCATAGAAATCCTAAATTGGTTCATCGAACACATGGACACACAAAAATGTTTGATTAAGGACATCAACAGTGACTGTGTCAGGGTTTTCGTTCCGGTAGAGGTGCAGAGTTATTGCAAGCTTAGAGACCCGGAGGAGCAACTTGATACTGATTTCATTGTAAGCTTATACGAGTGCCATGACACTGGTCGGGTGATGGCTTCATGGTGGAGAGAAGATAAAAAATACACCAATTGGACCTTCGACTGGTACCAAACAACCTACTTGAGGGAGTCGTATATCTATCTAATGGATCACATCTACCATTTGTATGGGGAGAAGGACTGTTTTAGGTTTTTAGAGGCATGGATGCCTCTAGCCTACACAGTGGCCATTTTCAGGAGAGTTTTCATCTAGGGGGCCATCATTTCAAAGCAGTTGAGCAGTTGTATACAACAGGCTCAGACGCTAAAAGAAGGAGAGACTCCATCCTTATACATGGCTTCATATTTACTGGACATCATGTGCACCAGAAATGTCTTTGCTGGCATGAAATTGAGTTGGAACACTTCATAACACCTGGTCCACGTTTACTTCAATATTTTATGGGAGAACAGGTAAAAAAAATCATACTCTCTCATCTGCGATGAATTCATCGCGCACATTCATTTTATTCTTTTAAAGAGAGAATTCCCAAGACTCTTGGCTGTGGCCAAAAAGATGATATCAAAGTTTGGACACTAGTATCTGGATGAGCATGATACCTACATCAGGGTTTTCGGAGCCACCGGAGCACCAGACATTTTACCTATGCATTTCTCTGATCGACTAGTAGTAGGAGAGATATGCTACCAAACTGTCCTACAAGGCTACAATGCTACCCTGGTGAAAGAAAAGAAGTAGAAATTTATACCTTATGGATTCCATATAGGTTTCTACCTGGTAAAATACACTGCCCAAGCTAAGAAATAAGGACTGATTCAATTAGAGTTCTAATTCCAGATCGGTCGTTTCCGCAAACACGACCCAAAGGGTTTAGTCTTGAAACATGCATATGAAGTGTCATCCTGCTGGCCATACACCCATGACAAATTTGAAGACGAGGTCTTCACGGAAAATGATCAGGATTGGGATGAATTCATTGCAAGGATGGCTGACTCCAAGATGACCAGGTTTAAAGCCATGAGGCTAGATGAACATGAAAAAATCCTAGAATAATTGGCTCAAGGGGCCCTTAGGTTCAGGGAAGAAATGGTAGCGGGTGAAGCAATAGAGATTCCTTAGGTAACCTCAGTGCAATATAGAATTTCCCTCGAGGCTTAGGACGAGTGGGAGAGGGGGTTACTCATGTTAGAACATGTGCAATGGATAATTGATCAGTTGCAATATGACCCAGACATCATGAACATGGCTAGGATCCTTGCCAACAACCCGGATGAAATACAAATGAGACCAAGTGGCTTTGAATTCATAGACCTTGGTGAAATTACTAGGTTAGACAACCCTGAATTCACAACACCACTGGCTGGATCACCGACATGCATTTCGGCTCAGCCAGGGACCACAGAAGCATCACAGAGGATCGGTGTGTCAAACACCTTAAGTGAGCTGATAAAGAGATATGATGATGATGAGAGCCCAGAAGTATCTCTTGTGACCCCTCTGGATATCGAAGAAGAAAAGGGACCAGAGAGGACATCTTCCCCTGTTCCCGATGCCCAAATTCAGGGGGTTTCACAGAAAGAACAAGAAGTCGAGAGTGTCTTAGACACTAAGCTTCTTGATGTGCTAGATACCCAAGCAGACAGTCTGAAGGATGAGCCAGGGTCGGATGAGCCAAAGGAAGAAGCCCCACAATAGGAAATCAATGCTTGATGCTTCTATTTCAATCGATAATCAAACCCATGATGAAAGACAGATAGAAGCCAGGCCTTTTGAGCACAGCGAGGAAGTTCAAGAACCTAATCTTGAACAAGTATATACCAAATAAACTCACTTGGGGAGATAAACAAATCCCCGAACCTGTGGATGAAGTAGCCGACATACATGCCATAGATTATGATTGGAAAAGGAAGGATATCATCGAGAGGACCACCAATAAGAGGAGGATCACTTTAGATCACTCCATCCTCATCACTACAGAGGAACATTTGATGAACACAGAGCATGTTAAGACGTCCGAACTCATCAGTGCAGGTGATCCGGATTTTATGAGCATAACAAAATGACTACAGATTATTAATAGATGCTTAACATAGAATAACAGAGATACAATAAAATTGGTTTTCTATTCAATAAGGAAATAAGCTGAAACTGTAAAATGTAGCGGAAAACAAGCTTGCTGGAATGGTGGCGGCTTATCTCTGAGAAGAGATGTGACGACTGCACTCATTCGCAAGAACATGATTACAATGAGGCTCTGAAGGCCTTTTTACAATAAACAGGAGTTTCAAAAACCCTAAATATCCAAAAACCTAACCCTAGGAGATGAAGTGCCAAAAGTCATGTGGGCCCCGTTTGGGTAAGTCGGTACATCAACTTCCTGGGGTCATAACTTTTTCATACGATCGTTGTTTTAGGTGTATGATAGCCCATCAAAAAGATCTATTCAAGGAGTACAATAGTTGCCCAAAATTTCATTCATACCCAAAAAAACATTGTTTAGGGCCTCAAAATGGCTCCGGAAGTTTAGGACCTGAAAAACTGGTAAAAATAGTAAATTACCAAAATTGCCAGAAAGTTGTTTTGAGCCAGCTGGAAAAGGTGGGTGGCCATCGATATCCACCGGGATCAATCCTCCCTCTTTAGGAAGCAATGGTCTCCATTGTGTTGAGTTCCCCCATCATATGAGGAAATTTCCGCTGAATTTGGCCCCGGGTGAGCCACTTGCCTTAGTGCAGGAGCTGCCCAGCTTTGACGACTCGATAAAGCTAGATCCTTTGTTATCGAGTGCCCTTGATATGTGTGTTCACAATATGATCACTGGATGATTTTTGTATGAATTCGGGGTTGATCTCTGTTGGTGTTAGTTGTTCTGCTACGTCTGAGGTGTCCAATAATGGTGGGAAATAAGGTCGAAGGAGGTCCACGTTGAACACTAAGTGCAGGCCAAGGAAAGTAGGAATGTTGAGATCAAAATCATTATCCCCCACAGCCTTGGTGATGGTGTACGGTCCATAACGGAGTGGGAAAATCTTCCGATGGGGTCCTATAAGGCATTTTTTCTGCAAGTGCAACTAAACTTTGTCGCTCACCTGAAAACTATGTGGCACCTAATGTTGATCATGGTGCTGCTTGTACTTGTCATTGGACTTATGTAGGATATCTTGAACCTATTGGCAGATGTGCCGAATCCTCTCAATGAACCGGGTGGCTTTGTCAGCCTCAGTTGGAGTAGGAGAGGATTCGGTCTAGGTGACCGCAAGGGGAAGTGCAACATTTATGGGACCCAATGGTTGGAATCCCAACCCCACCTGAAAGGGGATGTGGCTAGTTGAGGTATGCAGGGATCAGTTGTAGCTATGTTGGAAATAGGGAAGACTCTCATCCCATGTGCGAAGGTGCTTGGAATTATACATGCACAAGATATGCACGATCATTTGATTTACGACCTTGATTTGGCCATCTGTCTGGGGGTGGAAGGCCATGGATTTGGTGAGATTGGTGTCTAGTAGTGACTAGAGGCTCAAATAGAATGTGCTGAGAAATCAACTGTCCCAATCTGAGAAAATGGTTTGTGGGATTCCAAAATGTACCCAGATTCATTCAAAGAAGAGCTTTGCAGTGTCTTCTGCTATGATTCTCTTCTTACAGGCAACCAAAATCGCCATCTTAGAAAAGCAACCAACAACCACAAAAACACAGTCATTTCCCCTCTTGGTGGATGGGAGGCCCAACATGTAGTCCATTGATATGGATTCCCATGGCTTGTCATGAGTAGGAAGAGGGGTGTATAGGCCTTGTTTCTTAGTGGTCAGTTTGGCAATAGCGTAGGCAGTGCAGGACTTGATATATACTTGTTGACCTCCTATCGAAGTTTTGGCCGGTACAAATGTTTATGTAGAATCGCCACTGTCATTTCGACGCTGAAGTCTCCTACCACCCGACTTTAGTGGGCTTCCCAGATATTCTTCGCTCTCTCACTTGATGGAACATAGATATGCCCCAGACGACACAACAACCCATCCTAAAGATGGAAATTATCCACAATTGCCTTTGCACCCAACATTTGGTAGGTGGTGTCGAAGTCTGGGTCTGTCTCATAGAGTTGGGGCCATCCAGAGGTCTCATGGACGCAAGAGTCTAACACTGTGGTGAGTGCCATGACTGGTGGTTTGTAGAGGCAATCAATGACATAGTTGGTGCTTCCCATTTTATACTTGATGTTGAGGTGGAATGCTGCAAGTAAGTGGACCACTTTTGATGGTGGTCATTCTGCAATTTTCCTTATGTTTGCATGAACTGCAATGGATTATGATCAGTGTGGATGACTGTATCCTTCCCAAGAATGTAATGTCTCCACTGGAAATAGGCTTGCACAATGGAGTACATTTCTTTGTCGTAAGTAAGGTACTTACGGACAACATCTGATAGTGTATCACTATGATAGGCCACGGGGTGGTCGTGCTGAGTGAGGACGACACCCACAACATAGTCTGAAGCATCTGTCTCGATCTCAAAGGGTTGATCCAAGTCTGGTAGTGAAAGTACTGGGAATGAGCACAAGCACTACTTCAAATCATCGAACGCTTGTTGTTGGGACTGTCCCCATGAAAATTTCTCCTTACAACCACCCCTAGTTATTTGGCTGAGGGCCTATGCAATATGGGAGAATCCCAACACAAACCTGCAGTAGAAATTGGCAAGGCCGAAGAAGCTCCGAAGCTCATTGAGTGTGGTTGGGGCTGGCCAGTCATGGATGACTTGGATCTTGGTTGGATCCACATGTATTCCATGTTTATCAACGATGTAGCCTAGGTAATGGACCCTGTCCATGCCGAAGGAGCATTTTCCAAGTTGTCGTATAACTTGTGCTGCCGCAGGGTGTGTAAAACCTGTTGAATATGCTACAAGTGTTCAGCCCAAGTCTTGTTGTAAATGAGAATGTCATCTAGATACACCACTACAAAAGTATTGGTGAATGGTCACAGCATATCGTCCATCATCCTCATGAAAGTGGCTGGAGCATTTGTCAAACCAAAGGGCATGACCAACCATTCAAAAAGGCCTTCCTTTGACTTGAAGGCGGTCTTCCATACATATGTCTATTCTATCAGGACCTAGTGGTAGCTAGACTTCAGATCAATCTTACTGAAGTATTTGGCCCCCGTGAGTTGATCAAGGAGGTTATCAATTCGGGGAATTGGGTACCGGTTTCTGACTGTGATTTTATTCACAGAATCAATGCAGAGTCTCCAGGTTCCATCTTTCTTCTGTACCAGTACGATTGGGCTCCTGCAAGGTGATGAGCTAGGATGAATGTGCCCCTTGTGGAGTAGTTCTTCGATCTGTCGCTTGATCTCCTCATTCTCTAACAAAGAGCAGCGATAGATTGGCCCATTTGGCAGTAGTGCACCGGGGGTCAGATCGATGGGGTGCTTAACCTAACAGTGCAGAGGTACCCCAGTAGGTGAGGAGAAGATATTCGAGTATTCTTCCACGACCTTATCTACTTGCTTATGTTGTGTGGAGAGGTCGGTCGCAGAGACCCTGGATGTGGCAATGATCTTTTGCTCATTTTGAGAGTGAATCATGAAGAAGACAAACTTCCCCGTCTGAGAGATGACCTTCCTGCATTGCTTAGCAAAGATCAAGGAAATATCAATAGGTGGGAGAGCTTTGGGTATCCTGTACAATTTCCTGTTCAAAGTAATAATAACACTACGAGGCCTAGACTCATATACAACATGACGTTTCCATAAATAAGGTTGGCCCAAAAGAACATCACAAACTTCGATAGGAGCAACATCACATAATACCTCATCTTTGAAGGGTTTGAT
>ML777235.1:0-11674 GCA_009831015.1 Picea engelmannii
GAACCCCTATTGTCATCATCATAATTAGCTATTTTGCTATGAACCATGGTGAAATAGTTTTTAGTTTAAATTGGTATACATAGTAGAAAAAGGGATTGTGCAATTTTGTTATTTATTGTGATATATATTAGTTAAGAGAGCCTAATGGGCTAGCTTGAGTGGTTAATAGCTATGACTTGTAAGCAAGAGGTCATGAGGTCATGTCCCTAGGCTCATTGCCTCTACATATGTGGACCTCACTTGATGTCCCTAATAGGTCAGCATACAATAGTCTACACAACCTGCTTTACACTAGGTACCATCATCAGATTGAGTGGAAGTGCCCAAGAATTTCCTAGGGATATATTTTCCAACAGAATATATTTATATAAGTAAGTTAAGATGATGTTATATAAACGCAAATTGTCAAAAATTACAACATACAACTCTTCCATATTGCAGAAACCCCATAAGAATATTCAAAATATTCACAAACCACATCTACCATCATATGTAAAGAAAAAAAACTTCATTAACAAAATATGAGAGTGACTATTCTCATTTCCAACACATGCAAATGCCATGTACACATTTACACAACCCTAATATGTTACAAAGACTCTAGCTACATTCAAGAGAGACTTTCTATAGTTAGATCCAACAAATGCTAGAAAAAAAATAAACATAATGTTTTAAATTAAAGATAAATATCAATCACTTATATAATTTCCACTCTTAGGCAACATGCCATATACATTGCGGATAAGCAATAGAGAGATAATAATGGTTTTTTTTGGTGTTTAGATGCCTTCAAAGCTATTACTATTTGTAAGTTTTCATCCATGGTTATTATATATGAGCATCAATAACTATTCATGAACTCACTTTCTTCCAACCATGATGGCTTTTCCTATGCCTAAGGTCAAGCTAAAAATCATTTACACAGTTCTTCAATTTGGCATGCATTGATGTGAGAATTGATTTGCATTCAATTTGGAGTTTCAACTTCCATCCTTAGTTTCTATTGTTTTCAACATTATTAAAAAAAATATTTTGTTGCTATTTTTTTTCTTTTTTTTTAAGGTAATATATCCTGGGGGAACCCTCGAGTACTTCCCCTCATTCTAAGGATAGTACACAACGCACACCCTAGATTCTTTAGGACAAAAGTCCATGTCAATAAAATGGCTTAAAGTCATTACAACAATATGCTTATTATGATCTCAACATGTCGCTTATAGGAATAGAACCTAGGTGGGGAGGATAACTCTCTATCCCACAAACACTTGGGCTAGACACAATTGACAATTAGTTTCTATTGGTTTCAGCAAATTGTTAAAAAAATATTTTGTTGCTACATTTTTTCTTTTTTTTAGGTAACATATCCCAAGGAAAACCTTTGGCCACTTCCCCTCATTCCAAGGATGGTACCCAAGGTAAACTCTACATGCTTCAGGGCACAAGAGCATGTCAATAACACAACTTAAAGTCATTACAACAATATACTCATTATGAGCTCAACATGTCACTTAAAGAAATATAACCTAGGTAAGGAGGATAAGACTCTATCCCACAAACACTTTGGTTAGACACAATTGACGATTTTTTTATTGCTACTATTGGTTTGTAATAACTTATTTTGGGGTTAGCACCATTTATGTCTTATATGTTCCTTTTGTTTTCGAGCATCATTATGTATTTTTTTTTCTTTTTTATTCCACATAATGCATTTCTCAAGGAAACCCACCAAGAAATCCCCTCAATATGAGGATGGTACCCAAGATAAACCAGATTATTCAGGGCTCAAGGCTAGGTCATTATCTCAACAACAATCAACTCATGAAGAGAAAACATGTCACAAAGTGGGATTTGAACCTTGGTAGGGGAAGAAACAAATTTTCCTCTAAACCACTCAAGCTACTTCCAATTGGAAAAGCATCATCACGTCTATTATTAATGGGAAATGACTAATGATAATATTGAAGATGTAAGAAGTCGACAACAACAACGAGTTAAAAGACATAAACAAAATCAAATACAACAACTCATTGAAATTAAAAAATTAAAATGAAGGAAATAAGAATACATAGATCCAATAAATAAAAGTATGAAAGTAGAAACATGATTCATTCTTGTTGTCATATATCGAGATACATTCAGATGGATTGTCATATACAACCTTCTTTATTTCCTAGACTTTTAGATATAAGGAAACTTATACGTTATTTGTTACTAGGTAATATTGATGTTGTAAAAACTAAAATGATCATTTGACATACATTTCACTTGACTATGACGAGTGGCTCGTGCTATATACAACATTATTTTTATTACATTTGGGCTTTGTTTGACATGCACTAATTTTAGTATATCAACTACAATTATTCATCATTGTTTTATTGTTTTTTTATTGATCTAATCATTTTTAAAAGTGTATATATCTTTAATTTAGTTCACTCGGAATGAAAAATATAAGCCAAAGTCAATACAATTGTATAATTCATATCATTCTCTACATAGTAGAGCATGCCCAACCTTCACTGTGCTTTTTTTTTTATATATAAAACACATCCCTTATCCATCTATGAAAATTGAATCAAAAGATCCACATAAATATTTATTTCAACCACGAATTTGAAAGCCGTCAAATCAAATTAATCCTAGGATAGTTGGGTCATCTACTTTGAAGGTGGTTTTTCAAATTAATCCTAGGATGGTTGGGTCATCTACTTTGAAGGTGGTTTTTTTAAATGAGAGAATGCTTTCATTCACCATAAAGTGTGAGAATATTATATTATAAGTTGTTGTTACATAATTGATATAGATACCATGCATTAAATTTAGTAACAACGCAAAATGGTATAAAAAAGATTAAAAATTAAAAATTAAAAAGGTGTCATGGAGGGAAAAACAAGAAAAGATATGTTTAGGGGTGAGGCTTCAATAAGTAAAGGAGAGTAGGGATTACACCAAGCATGGATATGTGTTACACTAACCGATTGTCCACAAACTCCCTTCTACTCTTGAGGTTATGTTGTGACAGCTATCCCACAAGCTAGTGGGTTGTTTCAGTCATCAACCTCGATAGATCATTCGTGCAACCTTTACCTCGTGATAATTAGTATGTAAAGTATTTTAAGAGGCTTTGCTATTGGGGCCATCACTCTCTACTAACCAGTTTCTCCCTCCTTATTTAAAAAGAATCTTTAAAAAGATAGAGGTAGTCCTTGCTCACAAGAAACGGGTCATTAATGGGGGACATGCCATTAGCTATATGTACATACCACAACTAACAATTAGCCCCCAAATGACAGGTTATTCCTGACCAAAAGGGCCTCTCATGTTGGCCATTTGAGTGGTCACTACAAGATTTTAACACACAAAAAGGGGAACAAGCATCAATAATCATAATCTAAGGAATTATATGGATGATTCATAAACTTAATGGAGGTCCTTACATTCTTTTCTTCAAATATTCAACATTTTTTTAGAATAAATCTATTTAAAGATCAAATTATATTTAATTATTGACATGATAATATTTGAAATGGGTCAAATAAATTAATAAGTTGACAAATAGCTCACTACTTATCGTGCACGAATATTGCATTTCATTTTCAAAACATTTGTAATAGTACTAATATTTATAATGTGTCAATCCATAAAAACCAAAGTGGACTCAATAATCTTATTTCCTAATCATTTGATCTAATAGTAATACTTTGTTAAGGAACAATAAAACGATATTGGTCTTAATAAAAGCTAAGGCCATCTTCATCATCACTACAAAGAACCTCCTAATAATACTTTAGAAGTTAATGTAAATGCACACATTTTTTAACTCTACATTAGAATATGCATGCATTAATTAACACACATTAAAATTTAAGCAAATGAGCGTCCATTTAAATAAACAAAGTATGCCCTCATGGGTGTTAGTACTCTATAAATTCTGTCTGGTTGATAGACAAATGAGAAAGGTAACTATTTCAACCTACTTTAGAGTTGAAGCACTAACTTGCTCAACTCAGAGAGGGCTCTCTCATGTCAATTGATATTTTTGTGATAATCAGTGGCTAGATTTGGTTTGTTTGGGGGGTTTTAATAAAGTTGTTGGCAATGAAGGGGAGGAACACTCAGGGCTATGGAGTCAAAATTCTGAAAGTGAATGAAAACAATGACCAGCCGGTAGAACTCTCCAGAGGATAAGGCTAAATGAGGCAATGAATCTGAGTTATATTTGAATTTAAGTAGAGTGTAGGAAGAAAGGGAAAACAGATAACTGCATCAGAGCATTACTGAAATGAATTTTGAATTTGTTAAGAAGAAATACACACAGTTTAAATTGCTAAGCCAAGAGCATCATAAGATGAATTATGGGCCTTTAATTTTCCAATTTAAACAGAAGAAAACGCAAATGGAATAAAAGATCACAGGAAATACATACAATAAAGGAAGACAAATCTCATATCACCACCATTAGAATCTTTTCATAGATACTTCAAAAGATTTTGCATATATATTCAATTCAACTTCAGAAAATTACAATAGAGTTCGAAACAACCAAAAGGGTGCCCTTGCACTTCTGCCAACATTAATTCATTCAAATGCCCCAGTATTTATACAATTTGATTACAATGGTTGAAACTGAAACGTTTCAGCTTCTACAATTGATTATAATAATTTCAACTGACAGTCTCAGTTTATGAACCGATTTACAATGATTACACAAAAAGACGTTTCAAAACTAGGAACAAATTTCTCTGACTGCTTAGCTTCCTTTACGACATCTGGCTTGTCTTGGTCTTCTGTTGAACTTGTTGGTTTGGAGACACCTGGAGGTCACTTATTGGTTCTGAGAAAACTGCATTTAGTCTTGCCCAGCCACACGATTTCCTTCCACTATGAGTCAGAAGGAATATCGTAATCCACCATATTCTTTATCAAAATATCTAGGTCAATGCACGTGGCGTAGAACATAGTCGGCAGGCCAATCTTCATTGTTTTAAACTGATTCAAAATCTCAAAGTCTACGGCCAAATACTCTACCAGACTTGGGCCTTTCAGACTCTCCTCCATAGCTTCAAATTTGGAATGATCCATTCTACATCGAATGAGGAGAGAATTGTAGTCTTATTGATTGTACAATGTACCTTTGCCATCCCAAAATGGTGGGAGGCCCTTGATAAACAATTGTTCAAATGTATCCTTAAACTCTTGTATATTGTGCTCCATTTGCATAGTTTTGTTTTGAACTGATTTGAGAAAGTTGTGCTTGGTGATGATCCTCCTGGCCCAAATGATCAACGTCATTCTATCCTTTACCCCAATAGTCTGAAGATCAGCAGTGGGCACATAATTCAGCAAATCAATAGCGTTCTGGGCCCATTCCCAGGGTTTCTTGGCTAATGTTTCATTAACAATAGTACACCTACTTCGGGTCGTGGTAGCCACATTGTCTTTGTCATTTATAAAACTCAGATAAACCCTAAACTTAGCAGCCTCTGCAACAATAGCATCCCAAATCACATGTTTAGGTCCTTGTAACAGTGTTTTGCCCTTTAACCTCATTTTCAGCTTGTTTACTCTCTCTTGCAAATCTTGATTCTCCCTTTGGAGTTGAGCCATATTCTCATATTTTATTTTTATCTCTTGTTTTAGCTTTTCTAAGACCTCCTTAAGGCTTTTGATTTTCCCTGTCTGTAAACTTACTTGGAACATAGCTTGAACCAACCCATCAGTGCTTGATCCAGTCTCTGTGTTAGCAGGTACAATGACAGCCATATATGATGTTGCTACCTATGCTTGTGACCAATTGTCTTTCTCTTTTTCTAGCTGCAACACTTTAGCTTTGTAATTTAGTGCCTCTTGTCTGAATGTCTCATTTTCCTGCTCTAGAGCAGCTAGCTCTGTTGTCTATGGATGTTATGTATAGGACATCTTCATCTTCTTCTTTAGGCTTTGGATCATCTTATCTTTCTCATCTAAAGAAGCCTTTACCCCTTGAGGGCCTTCAGATTCCAATATTTTGACCTTTGTCTGTCAGGCTTTGCTGGATGTGTTTTCCTGTTTCAATTTCCCATCTAATTTGAGTGCATCTGTTTTCAATCTTGAAACTTTCAGACTCAAACTTAGGTAGTCTTAATATAGCATGTCACTGGCATTCCTATGAAACTTCACTTTTTCTGGGGCACCAATATTCTCATAATGCATCTTGATTTCAGACACTTTATCATCATCTGCTATTTCTATATTAAACATCTTTCTTTCCACATCCCTGACTAAGAACAGGGAAGTCTTATGCTGGGATATTTTCTCTACTTCGGACAACAAGTCTCTTATGTCACTATTGGCCATATTTCCCTTCACAACATATTGGTTCATTAAGTCCTCTTTGGATTGATAAACTACCCCAGATGTCTTGCTAAATATATGTTTCTTGTTGTTGAAAACCCTTGAGCTGCTTTCATTTTGTGGCTTACTTCATGTACCAGCTTCTTCGTTCTTGGTTGCACCTTCCACCATCTCCATGATCGTTTTCTCTTTAGTTTCTTCTTCTTCTAGGTCCACCACTTGAGAGGATGGTGTAATTTTCATTTTCTTGAGAATATTTTGCTGACTACTGGCACCCAGTGCCTCTAAACTACTCCTTTTATTATAAACACTCATTTTTGGAGCTTTGGCAACCAACCTAGGGGAAGGTTTCTGTGTCAGGTTCTGCTGAGGGACGGACTCTATTTGTTTTGTTTGATCATGTTGCAAAGTGACATCCATATCTGCACAAGTTTCCAGATTAGCCATCTTATCAAATCCTTCAACATGCTCATGCTCGTAGGGGCCCTGTCTGCTCAACAATATTCTCTTTGATATGATCCGATGCAGATCACATTTCCTCCCTTGTAACTGTGTAAACCTGAATTCATTGAGTTTGTATTGGATCATAGGTAAACATGACCTATTCTTTACCATAAAGGGTCCTACCATGAAAGGAAATTTTAAGTTAGATGCCTTGTGCGCTTTCAGAAAATGCATTGTCTCTGAAATAATCCTTTGCCTGATGAACTCTAAGCCAAATATTATGGGAGTCAAAAATACTGGTAAAAGGTAAGGTCCTTCTTGATAGCCATATACCCAAATCAAAGTAGATTATATGAACAACATCCAATCTCCCACCCTACTCTCTGGATTTGGTTGTAAAAATCTTTTCATTTCTTTCAGAACCCTTGGCAGATATGTGCCAAAGATAAGACTGTGCACACTAGACATGATCTTATTGATGAAAATAAGCATGGTGATCCTTTTACATTCAGTGGAGATGAATGTAGTTTCAGGGAATTTGGTCTTGTTCGATTCCAGGAACATTCTCAGCAAGTGTGTGTAGTATCTGAGGTGTCTCAATGAATTGAAATTTCCTAGTTGTTGATGCATATTATCAGCGATGAACCTATCAAAACTGATACAAACCCACTGAATAGACTCTGACATAAAGAAGGTCAACAGGAAACCCAACATGACTTCTACTACAAACTTGTCATTATCCAACCCTAAAATTTCACTAAGTAGGTAACAAGCCCACTGGACCTCAATAATCATAACGTTTACAATGATAGGTAATGACAGATTTTCATAATCGTGTTCAGGTTTGACAATGGTTTGCAGAAACATGGTTTTTACTTCTGAGGGGCATTCTCTGTAGACGGTGATCATTTTCTCTTCCTCAAAGGGCTCTGACACTGTGGAGGAAGACTCTAGTATACTGAGGGTGTGTCGAAGTGACGGGCTATCTATTTTGTATAAAACCTCTGACCCTACCTTATTCAAAATGACATTTTCTTCTTGTGAATATTGCTCTGCACACCAGCTTACGAACTTAGGGAAAGGGAAAACTACTTCTATGACATAAGGGGTAATGGAGGCTTGGGCTACTTCAAGGAACGGTATCCACTTTCCAACATTGTCTAACAAATTCGATCTAGACACGAAAATGGGTGAGACTACTATTTCTATGTCAAAAACATCGGAGTCCCTATTAATTAGGGATTCTTCTCTAGAGGCGAGATCTTTCTCAGTTACGGATAAAATTACAAGGTTAGCGGCCATGACGAAAAATACCTGTTAAGCGGCGAAGAAAGCATGAATATGATCCAATTTCGAGCTTGAGTTTCGAATGGATTGTTTGCGCCAATTTTCAAACGTTCAAGTGCTTTGAAATATTATAGAATAATGACCTGAGGCCCTCCTTTTATATGCGTTATTCAATATCGGGGATTCAAGAAAACGGTTTTGAGTAGACTGCTTTTCACCATGATGTGCCTTTGAGGGCACCACGCATCCAAGAAATGAAACCATGGTATTTTCCCTAGACCGCCTTCCAAAAATTATCCTCTGTGCTACTTCACTGCCCAATATGTGCCTCAACCATCGATCTGGGCCGCTCCAAGATCTACAGTCAATCGTGCCTCAACAACTTTCAATATCAGGGGTTGGAAAGAATGGTTTTAGGTAGACCATTTTTCGCCCTGATGTAACTCTAGATGAGCCATGCATCCACAAAATGAAACGGTGGTATTTTCCCCGACCTGCCCTCACATAATTAAACCTCGTGCTATTTCGTCGCCCGATATGGGTTTTGGCCGTTGATCTGGGCCGCTTCAAAATCTATGGTCTGTCAGGTCCTACCTTTCGTGCCTCTGCTATATTTTTCCATATGCCACCATATGTGAGCTTATCCTCTAAACTATCACGCTTCCACAGCGATGTAGCTCTTCGCTAAATTTATGAGACTTGGATTCCATCTGAAAATTGTTATGGTGATAACAATGGGAAAAAGGTTAAACTATAATCGATGTAGTATCTACTTTCATGTATGGGACTAAGGCTAGATGCTACTTGAAATCACATGATCTCTCTACTTTAGCCTCAACGATGATCAAGATATTGGCTTTCTTGAAAATATTGTCTAGGTTGAAAGTACCTTTTGGTCCTAAAATATGACCTAAAACTACTTCTAATTGGCTAAGAGCTCATAATACTCGGACATAAGAAAATAGGTTAATGGCCCAAGACCTAAAAACATATGGCGAGAGTGAAAATCTACCCCCTTACAAACAAACAACGAGTTATTTCATGTGGCCATTTTTTTTCTACACAAAATGATGTTATTGCATGTCAAAGTCTTGAGATCGTATTAATAAAAACTAAAACAAGAATGCTAAATTTTATAAACTTTTTTCTAATTTGATTTTTAAAAATGAAAAAAAGACTCACTTATCTTTCTCTCTTTTCTAGCAAGTATATTTATGCCGAAGGCATGTATATAAGGACGGTTTTTTCCCAAAACCTATCGTCCAAACCACCTTGTATCTATACAACTCCAGTGGTCAATCATTTTGTGCTCCACCAGTTTTCTCCACATTTTTCGTTTGGTTTCATGCAAGCTTTGACTTTTTATTTTTGTGTACACCTTGAAGTTTGAAGTCGATTGAATCTTGGCTTCGCATGTTCGCAGTCTAAGCATGTGCTAGAAAAATAACCAAGTTGATATAAGTCATGCCTATTCGAAAAAACAGGGTATTCCAACATAGGGCGAACATCTTCAGTAACCACTCACACAACCACATCAAAGATCAATACACCAATGTTTTTATGTGGTTAAAACCCTCGAAGAGGGAAACAATCCACGTCTCCAACCAACATGGCCACTTGAGGCAACAAATTAATGAAAAAGAAAAATATTTACAAGAGAGTTTCTCGCAATTGATCATCAACAAATGACCCTCCATGCTCTTTAAATATATATCATGAACAAATTTGTTGTTAAGTCATGGATCAATTTAGTTATTAAGATTAAGGAGGATATAATTCGTCGAATCACTCTATGTCTAGAACATATTGTGACCATCAAATTACATAACTACAATTGCATACTAATGCATACTAAAGAAACACACTTTTACCTAAATGTGCATTAGACCAAGTTGATCTTAACTAACTCCTAAGTGTATAAATATCCTAACATCCCCCCCCCCCTTAAGAATAACTTGGGATAGAATTGAAGGATTTACAAAGGTGGCACAATAGGAGAAGGAAGGAGGCATTAGAGCCTATCCCCCTTTAATAACAACTTCATGAACTCCTAACATACTTCGAATTTTGGAAAACTTCGCTTTTGTAAGAGACTTTGTGAAAATGTTTGCAACTTGATCTTCTGTAGGGAAAAATAGCACTTCAATAACTCGATCATGAATGATCTTTCTGAAGAAGTGCATGTATATATCAATGTGTTTTATGCACTAATTTTGAACTAGATATTTGGTGATCTTGACAACACTCTGATTGTTGCACCACGGGGTGGTCGGATGTTGCTGCCGAAATCCAAACTATGAAAGGATATTTCAAAGCCACAAGGATTCTTGACTTGCATTAACATCTGCTTGGCACTCTACTTATACTAAAGAAATAGCAATAGTTTGTTGTTTCTTACAATCCCAAGTGATAGGACCAGAGCCAAGACTGAAAACATAACGTGCAGTAGACTTTCGACCATCAGGGTTGTCAGCCCAATCTGAATCAGTGAAACCAACCAACAAAGGAGTCCCCCCTAAACTATATAGTATCCCAAACTGAATTGTACCACAAACATACCAAAGCATCTTTTTTATTCCTTTTGAATGGATTTCATGGGGTGATTGCATATATTGTGAAACAAGACCAACAACAAAGGAAATATCAGGATTGGAATGATTCGACTATAAGAGGCTACCAACTTATTGATAGTACAAAGTGGCATCAAATTTGGGAGTAGTATAGGTGGCAACAAGTTTGACTCTATACTATAAGGGAGAGGGGTTTGGTTTAGAATCTTCCATGTGAAAGCGATGAATAAGGTCACAAACATACTTAGCTGGGAAAGGGAAATACCTTCCTTGGTTTGGAAAACTTGGAGGCCAAGAAAATAATGCAAATAGTGTAAGTTTTTCATTTTGAATTTATTTTTAAGGCTAGATTTCACATGGTTTAAAAGTTTAGGTTCACTACCAGTGAGAATAAGGTCATCAACATAAAGAAAAAATATTATGAGATGGATTCCTACTTTCTTGGTATAGACATTAGGGTCATAATCACATCTAGAAAAGTTGGTGTCAAGAAAAAAACTATATATTTTGGCATACCAAGCTTGAGGAGCTTGCTTAAGACCATAAAGAGATTTCTTAATGTGACAAACAAGGCTAGAGTCATTCCAAATTTATGCCTTTAGATCTGGAAAAAAAAAATGGTTGTATCTTGGTTAAACGAAAAGCATTCCCAACTGAAAGAAGTGCTCCAGACGCAATGGAATAGCCTTCTCAGCCTATAAATGAATATAAATAGTAGAAACTAGAAGTGTTTCAACACAACTTCAAATCTTGATCTACAATAGGAGTGGATCTTCAAATGGACTATGATACCATGTTTGAAAAAATAGGGTATTCCAACACAATACAAACACCTTCAGCACGAGGTATTCACTCAATGAACATGTGACATATCACCTTCATTCATTGGATATTAAAGAATACCCCTAATCTCACTAGATATTGATAAATACCTCCAAAATCCTTTTTTTGAACCCTCCTCCCAATACATCTTTCCAATAAAATAAATCCCTATTTTTACTAGAAAATCCTTTTTATATCCCCAATACCTATAAACACCT
>ML777235.1:11724-34326 GCA_009831015.1 Picea engelmannii
CCCCCCCCCCCCCAATACCTACAATATATTGACTTCATTTTTCACAATTAAAAAAAAAAACTTTATGAATGAACGTGATAATATATTGGTCAACAAGGTGAAGCCCCCTATGACCTTCAGTAACCACTCACACAACTAGATCAAAGATTAATACACCAATTTTTTTACAAGGTTAAAAACCTCGAAGAGGGAAAGAATGTTAGGATATTTAGACACTTAGAAGTTAGTTAAGTTCAACTTGGTCTAATGTGTTGTTAAGTTAAAGTGTGTTTCTTTAGTATGCCTTAGTATGCATTTGTAGTTAGGAAATATGACGGTCGCGATATGTTCCCAACATAGAGTGATCTGACGGCTCATATTCTACTCGATCTTAACAACTACATTGATCCATGGCTTAACACCCGATTGGTCCATGATCTCTATTTAAAGAGAATTGACGGTCATTTGTCGATGATCGATTGTGAGAAAATCTCTTGTAAATCTCTTTGTGACATTTTCTTGTGCATTAATAAATTGCTCCAAGTGGCAAATTGGTTGGGGTCGTGTGTGTTTCCCCACAGGGGTTTTACCACGTAAAAACATTAGTGTGTTGATATATGATCTAGTTTTTTGAATGGTTACTAAATGTGTTCATCTCTATTGGCAGGGATGATTTTAGGGGCTAAATTTCGCTCATGGGCTAATTTTCTATGGTTTTTCCAAAAACAAGATTCGTTATTTTAAAAATGATTCACCCAAATTCTATAGGATAAAATTATTTTACCTTAAAAATCGCCAAAAGTTTATAAAAACTCTATAAAATCCTTAGAAATTTGAATATTTTTACAGAAATGTTGCCAAACATTTATATTTGACATATGCAGGATTAGTAAGATTCGTCAAGGTTTCTACATTGTAAAATATATTTCCATCCTTAAAATCATCCTTGTCTATCGGAATATATATGTTGTCCAACATGGTATCATAGTGCATTAGAAGACCCACTCTCGTTGTCTATCGAGGTCTTGAAGCCATGTTGTCGCATCTCTGGTTTCTACCATTTATGTACATTTATGGGCCAACGGGACTATTCCATTGCATCCATAGTGCTTCTTTCAGCAAGAAACGCTTTTTGTTTCACTCAAAAAGGTTTATGTTCTCCAAAGATACGGCCATTTAAGTGAGGACCGGAGGTATAAAACCTGAATACACCCTTTTAAATTTTTACAGAGATAATATTTATGTTTTATTTTGGTTTTTTGTTTTTTTATTTCCATATTACTACTCTTTTAAATCTTTGTATACTCTTTTCCCTATGCTCTGTGTGATCTCGGAAAATAAAAAATAGAGCGGAAAAGGTTTTATTGTCTACATATGCTCTTTGTCGTGCGCTCTGTGTGATCTCGGTAAATTAGAAACAGAGGGAAAATTTGCATTTTCTAGGTAAGTTAACTGAGATGTAACCCTTGTTGTTGTCGAGAAGCGGAATTTTTGTGTGTGTGTGAATGCATGAAAATAAGTTTTTATTGAGCACACACTCCAAAGTCGTCTTCCATAACAACAACACCCCCAATCCTCCTTCTTAAGACTATAATGTGTTTTGCACTAGCTCACTTGATTGAAAGTTACTTTACTTTAGAAAGAGGTATTGAGTTCAAGTCTTTTTTTCTTACATTTTTTTTTAAGTTCATGCATTCATTCTAAAGTGCATTTCACTTAATTATAAAAGTGAATCACTTCTTTAATATTTTATTTTAAGTTATTTTTTGCAAGCAACTTTCATTTACAAAGTAACTTCATTGTAAAAATGATTCTCACTTATTCTATGAAAGTGGGTCGCTTCATAAGTAACATATTTAAAAGTCAGCTTATAGGCACATTTAGGAGGAGCATCACCGCATAGACCAACTTCTACTTGCCACGTGGCTCTTTGGTTACCGTTTATGCATTTTTTCAAAAGGTCATAAATTTCACATCCGAAGCTCATTTCCAGTGTCATTTTTTTAAACATCCTCTTTTTTCGAGAGATTTCCATCCAGACCATCAATTTCATATTTTAAATCCATATTCTCTGCATTTTAATATGGATTCTCCTAGTGATATTTTGCTTAGTAGTGCCAACTACTTCTCATGGAAATCCCATATGTAGGATGTATTAAGAAGTAAGGGATTATACCAGATTACCTTAGGAAAAGAACAAGAAACCACTAATGATGAAAAGTATGCCAAGTGGACTAATAGGAATGATGAAGCAGGTGGACTAATTGAAATGTCCATCTCTCCTGATTTAATATTTTTCCTTCCAGGAATTGAGGGCCCGGATAAAGCTTGGGAAAAACTTGAAGTTGTGTTTGGTAAACACAATATTATTCGAGCCCACTAGTTAGAAAATCAGTTAATGACTTTAAGTCCAAACTATTTTCTTTGCATTGAAGATTACTTATCTAAGTTAAAAACACTTAGACCTTTTTGTATAGGATTCCAACTAGATCTTAAGGAAGATCGATGCATATATGTTATTCTTGCTAAGATCAGTAATGCATATTATGTTTTTGTATCTACCTTTAATGCCACTAGATAAGCTCTAGGGAGTGCTTATAAACAACCCTCTCTTGATTATTTTTGTGATTATCTGATTCGAGAGCAAGATAAGCTTGTGCAACTTGGATTGATTAACACTACAGGTACATCCAACAAAGCCTTAATGGTCCAGCATAAAGATAAATCCAATAATACTAAGACGCAACATCCTTGTTGTTAGTACAAGGTTCAAAAATTGTCTTGGACATTGTTGGTTCATAGGCAGTTTGAGCTATGGATTTTATATTGTAAGAAAAAAAGACCACTAGATCCACACATATAGGAAAATTCTGCTTTAACAATCATTTGAACTAATGGAAAGGTTAGAAAAAGAAGGAACTATGAAGAAATTTTGCAAATGGAGATTAAATGAGCCCTTGAGGGGCTTAAATGGTGCACAAAGGAGGTCGTACACGAGTCAGAGGTGATTACATTTGTGACTAGGGGATGTGACCAATGGCCAAAGGTCAAAATCTCCAAGCGCATTGTCAATTGAAAGTATTGAACGAATGATATTTGAGTGAGTCCTGCCTCATGAGATCAACAACGTACATTTCACATCACATCCATAACTTGATCGAATTTTAATAATAGTTTGGCATGTGATGGTGGTTTTGGAACTTGCTACATGGCTTTATGGAATTGGTTTTGCATGGATTGTTGATATGAATAAACCACTCATAATCCCATGTGATACTACTGATGGTACTGCGGAAAACTATGCATGATGAGCAATGAATTGGCATTGACACAGAAGGGAGGTGGACCTATCATGAACACCTATATTTCCACCTAGGAATGACATGGCCTAACAGATGACTAATGATCATTTATAGTGATATGGATCCATTCAAGCATCTAGACGAGATTATGGATGATGGGGAGACACATGGACCAAAAAAATGGTATCAAGCCTGTCAATCATGCCATCAGGGCATCCACCTATACCAATGACAAACAACCATGTTTCCATCTTACATTGATGACATCATCCAAATTTTCACGCAATTTTAAAATTGGGCAAGGAAGCCTATATTAAAAATATATGTTCCCACACGATCATGAAAAAAATGAATTAAACGTGATCTCAACTAATTTTCCCGCATGAGAAAGGTCGTCATAAATGTCAGGAGAATCGTGTAGCACGATTCATCAATCCATTCTGATTCAAATCAATAGTAATCATTGCTATTTCAAATATAGTTTCCATGTGATTAGATCATTGGCCATCTCTCACACGCTCTAGTACTTGATCTTAAGTACCAGACTCAGATATGATTAATCATGGGTTATGTTAGAGAGTTCTCACCAACACATCGTAATTATATAAGACTAGGCCACATACAGGTTACCATCGTTAGTGAGCATCTCATTTGTATTTGGATGCTTCTTTCTAATATTTGTTTTGATGGATGGTGATCCACCTATGAACACTTCTTCCCCTGATAAATCCTTTCATCCATATTAGCTTCGGATGGGTTGGAACTTTTGCATGTTCTCACAAAATGAAGGAAGGCCCCTTCTTATTCATACTGGTTCATAAATAGAAACGGCATATTATCTTGTACATCATTCTAAGGTACAACTGCATTTTCTGGACATCATTTGACTAAGACAAATGACAGAGGACTCAGAGGTCAAATCAATGTTGTGCCATGCAGTGAGGTGATTGTGGTTGACAGAAACAATCAACTTTTCCTTAAGTCGATAAAAAGCCTTAACTTACCCCTCCCAAGAGCTCTATCCTTTAGACTCATTCGTATGGAAGGATCCAAATTGAGTCGGATATGGGGGTAAAAATCCATCAAACAAAGGACCTTTTACCATAGTAAAAGTGACTCTTTCACTTTAGTTGGAATTTCCACTAGAAAGATAAATAACTTCGTGAGCTAAAGAATCTATTAGGTGGTTTCAAGAAGCAAGAAATGGTTTTCTTACAAGGAGAAGATTTAAATAATCTATCACACTCATTCTCTCATTATCAACAGATAGAGATAGGAAGAGTGTCTAACCCTCAAATTTGAGAGATCAATCCAGCTCTAACAGAAAGACAGATTAGGAGAGGGTATCCATGGAGGCTGATAGGGATTCAATTATCTTTTTTTTTATTAGGTTGTAACTCCCATCTCTCTTTCTTCTCCATTGTAATTGATCCAACTTCCATCTTTGTAATGTACTCAGATTATCAATAAAAGATTTCAGCGACAACTTTTTGGCCCATATATGTTGTAAACATGTATGGATGTCGATGAATGAGATTGATTTCATGTAATTGACCAGTCTTGATACATGTGTTGTTTAGATTATTGATATGTCTGCAGATTATTTTTTATATGAATGTATTGGACAATATGTTTGCTAAAATGTATGTGATTTCTATTTGAATGCATAATTGTGGAAACTATTAAATTCTATAATGCTCAGTACAATATTCTCTACCTATGCCTGGAAATATTTATCCCAATTGAATACCTTACTTGCGCCCCTTTCTTTCCATAGAATCACCCATTCTTGATTCCTAAAATTTTAGTGCAGTAGAACGTAAATTGCCCCTATTAGTCACAGGCAATCCCAATCTTCATGTGTGCAATGTTAATGAGTTGTGAGAACAGTGTAATTATTCATATCGCCCTTTATAAATTAAGGTAGCCTTAAAAACCGTCTATAACTTTTGGCTCGAAGGATCCTTAGCATCGTTCCTCTGAACAAATAGGAACATCTTGAGTGCTAACATCCTTAGTTGGCGTAGTTGTCGGGGACATAATTGTGAAGCTATCGTCCCCGGGAGATGATAAATACCATTGTTGTTTATTGAAGGTGAACAAGATCCATACAATTGTTTTTTTGTAATTCACCTAACAAATCCAAGTTGGAAAATCTGGCATCAACGAGAAGGCATACTAGGGTGAATCCAGATCTTGCACGTATATCAGAGATGCTATATCGAGAAAATTTTATCTCCTGGAGAAACATGCGTGACATACTTCAGAAGGGAGGTAACCCTAATATTGATACTTTTCCTTCTACTAGTTTAGTATTGAGTAATGTTGACAAGATACACCACATTCCTCCAGAGGGTTATTCAGATACATAGATTTATATGCAACCTTCGATTGATCTCTAGGATTCCCCTATAACGTTTTATAAGTCACCTGGTAATTCATATCGACCTTTCTTCAAAAATCCAAGACCACCCTTATCAGCAGAAGCTAGTAATTTAAATATTAAACACTTAATGGTTGGGCAAAGAGGAGGAAATTGAAACCCAACACCACCTCCACCACCTGTAAATCTATGGGTGGAAACTAGGTATGGGCCTTTAGATCTCCCTGCAACCCCTCATGATTTTCCAAACAATTACCTTAAACTCCTGCCAAAATGCAATGGTGAAAAAGAAATAGAAGTTGAAGAACATACGACAGCTTTCCAAGATTTCACAGATAATGTTTTTGTAGAGCATGATGATGCTTTTATGAGCTTATTTGTCCAAACCCTTGAAGGATATGTTAGGAAGTTATTCATAGGGTTACCTCATGCCTCTATTAAATCTTGGAAGGATTTAGAAACTGCCTTCATGAGACAATAGGGTGAAAAAAGGGATCACTTATACTATCTTACAGAGTTTGGGTCATTAAAAAAGAAGAATGTTGAGATTGTATTTGATTTCAATAAGAGGTTCAATAAACTCTATAATAAGATCCTAGCACACATTAAACCCTCTCAAGAAACTACGAAGGTGACTTAGCAGGAGCCTTCGAAGCTGATTTCTCCATTATGTTACGATAAAGAAGGTTTGCCACCCTATTAATCATGTAGGATGATGCCATCGATATTGAGGGAAATATGACATCTAATGGGAAAATAAAGGTTAAACTTGATCAATATGATAAAGACGAGAAGAAGTTAAAAGATGAAGTTGGCACCTTAGGTGCTAGGAAAGGTTCTCAAGAAACAAAATTAGAAGAAATGTCCAAACTCATCAGAAATTTGTCCAATAAATCTTCCAGACTTAAAACTGGATGTAGTCCTCCAAATACACCCCCAAGCAAGGAAGGTTGAAGCAATCCTAATCAATTTAGAAGGCCTTTTAATCCTCGGATGTTCAGGAGAGACAGAAGGAATGAGGAACATCCCCTTAGACCTCCTGTAAAGAATAGTAATGAGAACAATGTGGTTGAATATTTGGGGACTGGGAAGTTTCCATGCTTTCAAGAAGAGATGCATTTGATTCGAGATGAACACGAAGCTATGCATCTCACGCAGCATGATTATGAAAAATATTTTAATACCATAACCCATAATATAAATCAAATTGAAAATTATGGAGGACTAACACTTTCTCAGTATAGGATGTTTTTGGATGCTTTACAAGCCGAATTACACAGGAAGTATGAACTTAGACCTAGGCATGTAGGGACTAGAAATGATAATATACATGTATCCAAGAAAACACCAACAACCCAAATCAAAGAAAAATAAAAAGAGACAAACATTATTGGACAAAAGATTGATTCCTCTAAATAGGTTAAGGTGAAAGGGGATGTTAGAGATATGGATAAGCTTAATCAACCTTTTAAAATTGAACATGAGTTAGGGAAGATCAAAATCCATGTCCCATTGGTCAAGCTGGTAAAAAATCTTGTCTATTAGAAACACATTGAGAAAGTCATACATGTTTCTGATGTGAATCATGAACTTGATACGTTAAATAAATATTCATGATGAATTTCCAACTATCACATTCGGGCCCCATATTGATAGCAAAAAGGACTATGTAGCACCTTTTTACATCACCTTGAACATTCATGACAAATTACAACACAACTCCATGTTGGATTCATGAGCCTCTCGTAACCTTATTCCCAAATTGGTCATGGAACATTTAGGACTGGAGATAACTAGACCTTATCATGATTTGTACTCATTTGACTCAAGGAAGGTTAAATGTGAGGGCGTGATCAAGGATTTGGTGGTTACATTAGCTCAACTCCCTGTCAAGAGCATCATGATGGATGTAGTGGTAGCTGATGTATAGGCTAATTTTGGTATGTTGTTATCTAGGTCATGGGCAGGAAAACTCGAAGGCACTATGCAGATGGATATGACTTATGCCATTGTACCAGTTTTTGGGGAAGAGCATAGGAGACTTTACATATAAACGAAATTTGCATATGTGGTGGGTGATCAGAATAACCCAGTAAGTCATCCAATTTATGCAACTGAATCTGATTTAGGTTGTTGCATCCTATCCATAGATGGGACAGATGAATCAAAAAGTGTACCCACTTTTGATGATTTGAGACCTGAGGGGGTGCGGAAATTATATTTTGGTGTAGCTTGCTTAAAATATGGTTCAGAAGTAGGGATAGTGATGATATCTCCCACCAAAGAGAAAATTTTGTTATCTTATAAGTTAGAGTTTCAAGCTACCAATAATGTGGCAGAATATGAAGCCTTGGATTTAAGCTTAGAGGCTACTAAGAAAATGAATTTAACACAACTAGCAGTATTTGGAGACTCTAAACTTGTAGTACAACAAGTAAGAAATGTATATCAGACCAAGCATCCTAAGATGAGAACCTAATGAAACCTAATATGGGATTTGGCTGACAATTTCTTTTTGGCTTTTAATATTATTGTTGTTCCTAAAGAGTCTAATCAACAAGTAGAATTAGTAGCCATAGTTGCTAGCACTTTTAGAGCACCTATTTTTCCTCAAACAAGGTATGAAGTGGAAATGAGGTATATGTCCTCTATCCCAAATAATGTAAATCATTGGCATGTGTTTGAAAATGACCATCAGCTTAGAAGATTTTTGGAAATAATAGATGAATTCTCATCCACTCATATAGATAATGAAGAAAACATTAACGGGAATCAAGAAGATGCTAAGGATGCACAGTCAGAAACCCTTCTCAATAACCATATAGCCTCTCATAAAGTGCTCCAGTTGAAGAATAATTCCATCCCTAAAGGCTTAGTTCCATTACAACAACTATTTAACAAAAATGATGTGCCCATAAAGCCTGCAATGGAACCAAAGGATATGATCCAGGTGGAAGTCGGTGGCCACCCACCTATTCCATTGGCTCAAAATAGAGGTTTCCACCTTGGCAATTTTTTCCTAGTTTTTCATGTCCTAAACTTCAGGAACCATTTTGAGGCCCTAAACAACGTATTTTTGGCATGGCATGGTCACACTATCGTATTTATCTAGAGTGTGATGGCAACATGTGTATTCCTCGGATATTTCTTTCCAACGAGCTATCATGCGCCTAAAACAGATATCGTATGCAAAAGTTACGACACCGGGAATTTGATGTACCAACTTACCCCATCAGGGCCCACATGACTTTTGGCGCTTCATCTCCTAGGGTCAAGTTTTCGAATGTTTAGGGTTTTCTCATTTATGATTTATGTTAAAAAGGCCTTTAGAGCCTCATTGTGATCATCTTCTTGCGAATGGGCGTAGCCATCACATCTCTTCTTAGAGATAAGTTGTCACCATTCTAGCGAGTTCATTCACTTTGTAATTTTATAGTTTATGTACATTTCTTTCATTAATAAAAATTGTGCATTATTGTATCTTTGTGTTTCTGGCAATATATCTGTGTAACTACTTATTATATTTCTGCCTTCATTTCATTCTCAAAATAATTTGAATCAGTGGTGTCAAAGCAGGCTACTCCTTGTCATTTCTTAGTACATGTCCCCAACGAGGTCAAGGTATAGAGAGTTGGGTATTGAGATAGTTTTTCTTGAGGACAGCCGCTCTCACCAGCACAAGCGACCTCCCATGGCGGAAGAAAAGAGAGACGAGGGAGCAGAAGATCCCATCAAGTTGTTTCTCATGGAATCCCTCGAGCAACAGAGGAATGATATGTTGGATAATTTTTCCCAAATCCTTCAATAATTGCAGACAATGGCAGACCCATCTTCGTCAAGCAGTCGCTTTGGAGACGCTTACCCATTCAAGGTACAAGTTAATTTCAATATTCCCATATTTCAAGGTCAGATCGATGTGAATTCTTTGTAAAAGTGGTTAAATCTGCTAGAAGGTTATTTCTTTGTCCAAAAATCTTCCTACAGATAAAAGATCACCTTTGCACTCCTTAAGGCCCTCCCCCATGTCAAACATTGGTGGGAAACTTACTGGGAGAAAAATTCCACAGAGGAGTCTAGAATATTTGGGTTCAAGCCCACTTGGGATTTTTTATGGATGTGGTCAAGGACCAATATTACCCTATCAGAAACTATGACAACCAATACATGAGATGGACCACACTACATCAAGAGTGGGGGAAAAACAGTGTCGGAGTTCACAAATACCTTCAATACCTTGCGCACCAAGCTGGGTATCAAAGACTTTGAGCGGAATTTGGTTATAAAATACAACGGGGAATTACTGGTAGATGCTTATCAATATGATATCAAAATTGAGTAGAAATTTAAGTAGCAGAATAAGCGAGAATTTGGGTCTGCAAATCCGCAACAACCAAAATATGGTAAAGGCAACCCTAATTCACAGAATAACCAACCTCAAGGCAACCAGACCAAGCTGCAGGAAAGAAAGAGAAACGGGAAGACGAAGAAGGACATTGTGAAGTGGTGCGACTTCCACAAAATCCATTAGCACAACACCGATGAATGTTGATCGAAATAGTCATTGGTATTCGAGCTCAAAGAAACATAGACAAGCCCCGAATCGGACTCTGATTCAGACAACAATAAAAGGAGACAGATAATTGATGCATAACCCACTGCTACTATTGAGACAAAAACAATCCAACCAGAAGAACCAGAGGATCCTAAGAAGGGGGAGCACCTCTTCCATTCATAGATGTGGGTGAAGGGGACCTCGCTACATTTTATTGTTGATAGAAGAATCCAAAAGAACCTAATCTCAACAAATTTCATCAATCAGTTGGATTTTCCGAAAACACCACACCTGTAACCATACAACATCTGGTGGATTCGCCAGGTTTGAGATCTTCATGTCAGCCAGCAATGTCCCATGTCCTATGACAGCAAATCCTTCAAGGATGAGGTACTATGTGATGTTTCCCCACTAGAAATATGTGATGTTCTGTTAGTCCAGCCATATATGTGGAAGTGTGATGTTGTTTATGAGTCTCGACCTTGTAGCATCATTGTTACTTTGGGGGGTCAACTCTACATGATACCAGAGGTAGTCCCGACTACTATCTTGACAAAACAGTGTTGTAAAGTAATCTCTCATACTACAAAATTTAGCCTATTCACAATCTGGGATGAAGGTGAATATAAGGACACTACAATCATTATAGCCTCTTCCCAAGACATTTCTATCCAACAGAAGCAGATTGTAGAAGAGCACAAAAATATTGTTGTGTCACTATGGGGGTGCCTCCACACTGCCCAATACAGTAAAGTTAAAACAAATCCCTTCATACTCCTCATATCACATATTCACCGACAGATTCCTCCCACAATATGGTATATCATGCAGCTAGATTAGTTGAACGGATCCAACCCCTCCAACAACATGTTCATAACAACCTTCAACAAGCTAAGTAGGAAAACTTCTTCAGCAAGGCAAGTAGTTCACCAAGGTTCAGATTCAGCAAAAGCTTTCCCATATCCCACGGGAACTTGATGCAATGGGGACCATCACTTACTAAGGGGGGAAGAATTATCCAAGAATAAATCAGTGGCCACCCACCTATTCCACTGGCTCAAAACAAGGGTTTCCACGTTGGCAATTTTTTCCTAGTTTTTCGGGTCCTAAACTTCTGGGGTCGTTTTGAGGCCCTAAAAAACATTTTTGTGTGCGGCATAGTCACACTATAAGCCTTGTCTAGAGTGTGATGGAAACATATTAGTCCTTGGATATCTCTTTCCAAAGAGCTATTGTGCACCTAAAACAAATATTGTATGCAAAAGTTATGACCACATGAAGTTGATGTACCAACTTACTCCATCGAAGCCAACATGACTTTTGGCGCTTTATCTCCTAGAGTTAGGTTTTTGGATGTTTAGGGTTTTCTCATTTATGATTTATGTTAAAAAGGCCTTTGGAGCCTCACTGTGATCATCTTCTTACAAATGAGTGTAGCCATCACATCTATTATTAGAGATAAGCTGCCACCATTCAAGTGAGTTCATTCACTCTGTAATTTTACAGTTTCTCTACATTTCTTTCATTAATAAAAATTGTGCATTACTTTATCTCTATGTTTCTGGAAATATATCTATGTATCTACTTATTATATTTCCGCCTACATTTTATTCTCAAAATAATCTGTATCAGTGATGTCAAAGCAGGCTACTCCTTGTCATTTCTTAGTGCATGTCTTCGACAAGGCTAGGGTATAGAGAGTTGGGTCTCAAGCTAGTTTCTCTTGAGGACAACCGCTCTTGCCATCCCAAGCGGCCTTCCTTGGTGGAAGAAAAGGGAGACGATGGAGGAGAATTTCCCATCAAGTTGTTCCTTGCAGAATCCCTCGCTCAACAGAGGAACGAGATGTTGGATAATTTTTCCAAAATCCTTCAAAGATTGCTTACAATAGTAGGTACGTCTTCTTCAATAAATTGCTTTGGAGACACTTCCCCATTCAAATTACTAGTTAGTTTTGATATTCTCGTATTTGAAGGTCATATCAATGCAGATGCTTTGGAAAAGTGATTAAATCTTCTAGAAGGTTATTTCTTTGTACACAATTTTTCCAACAAAGAAAAGATCACCTTTGCACTCCTTAAGTCCCTCCCCCATGTCAAACATTGGTGGGAAACTTACTAGGAGCAAAATTCCACAGAGGAGTCTGGAATATCTGCGGCCAAGCCCACTTGGGATTTTTTTATGGATGCGGTCAAGGAGAAATATTACCATGTGGGAAACTATGATGACCAGTACATGAGATGGACCACGTTGCATCAAGAGTGGGGCCAAACAGTGTTGGAGTTCACAGATACCTTCCATACCTTGTGCACCAATATGGGTATCAAATACTTTGAATGACATATGGTTCTAGAATACCTCGGGGCTCTACACAGGTACATCCAAACCGAAATGTACTTTCTAGACATCTCATCACTGGGAGTTGCTTATCGATATGCTATCAAAATCGAGCAGAAATTTAAGCAGCAGAACAAGCGGAAATTTGGGTCTGCAAATCTGCAACAACCAAAGTATGGTAAAGGAAACCTTAATTCATAGAATATCCAAGCTCAAGACAACCAATCCAAGCCACAGGAAAATAAGAGAAATGAGAAGATGAAGAAAGACAATGGGAAGTAGTGCAACTTCTATAAAATCCCTTAGCACAACACCGATGAATGTCGCTCGAAATAGTCATTGGTAGTCAAGCTCAAAGAAACAGAACCAAGACCTGAATCAGACTCTGATTCGAACAATAATAAAATGAGACTAATAATTGATGCAAAACCCATTGTTATTGTCGTGACCACAACAATCCAACCAAAAGAACCAGAGGATCCTAAGGAAGGGGAGAACCTCTTCCATTCACATATTTGGGTGAAGGGGACCCCGTTGCATTTTATTATTGATCGCAGAAGCCATAATAACCTAATCTCATCATAGTTTGTCAAGCATTTTGATTTGCCGACAACACCACACCCGCAATCATACATCAGGTGGCTTCACCAGGGTTGAGATCTTCGTGTCAGCCAACAATGTCGCATGTCCTACGGCATCAACCCCTTCAAGGGTAGATACTGTGTGATGTTGCCCCACTGTAAGTTTATGATTTTATGTTAGGCCAGTCATATATGTGGAAGCGTCATGTTGTTTATGAGTCTCGACCTCGTAGCATCATTGTTACTTTGGGGGGTCAGCTCCACATGATACCAAAGGTTCAGATTCATCAAAAGCTTCCCCATCTTCCACAGGAACTTGAGGCAATGTGGACCATTGCTTCCTGATGGGGGAATAATGATCCAGGTAGAAATCGGTGGCCACCCACCTATTCCACTGGCTCAAAATAGGAGTTTCCACCTTGGTAGTTTTTTCCTAGTCTTTTGGGTCCTAAACTTATGGGGTTGTTTTAATGCCCTAAAAATCATTTTATGGGCACGGCATAGTCACATTGTAGGCCTTAGCTAGAGTGTGATGGAAACATGTTTATTCCTCGGATATTTCTTTCCAACGAGCTATCGTGCACCTAAAACGGATATTGGATGCAAAAGTTACGACCCCGTGAAGTTGATGTACCAAATTACCCCATCGGGGCCAACATGACTTTTGGCGCTTCCTCTCCTAGGTTTATGTTTTTGGATGTTTCAAGTTTTCTCATTCATTATTTATGTTAAAAAGTCCTTTGGAGCCTCATTTTTATCATCTACTTGCGAATGAGCGTAGCCATCACATCTCTTCTCAGAGATAAGATGCCACCATTCTAGCAAATTTATTCACTCTGTAATTTTATAGTTTCTGTACATTAATTTCATTAATAAAAATTGTGCATTACTGTATCTATGTGTTTCTGGAAATATATATGTGTATCTACTTATTATATTTCTGCCTTCATTTCGTTCTCAAAATAATCTAGATTAGTGGTGTCAGAGCAGGTTACGCCTTGTTGTTTCTTAGTGCATGTCTCTGACAAGGTCAGGGTATAGAGAGTTAGGTATCAAGGTAGTTTCTCTTGAGTACAACCACTCTCGCCAGCCCAAGTGGCCTCCCGTGGCGGAAGAAAAGGGAGACGAGGGAGCAGAAGATCCCATCAAGTTGTTGCTCGTGGAAGCCCTTGCGCAACAGAGGAACGAGATGTTGGAGAATTTTTCCCAAATCCTTCAACGATGGCTGACAATAGCAGGTGCATATTCATCAAGCAGTCACTCTAGAGATGCTTCCCCATGCTTCCCCATTCAAGGTACAAGTTAATTTTGATATTCCCATTTTTGAAGGTCAAATCGATGCAGATGCTTTAGAAAAGTGGTTAAATCTACTAGAAGGTTATTTATTTGTCCACAGTTTTTTTGACATGGAAAATATCACCTTTGCGCTCCTTAAGGCCCTCCCACGTGTCAAACATTGGTGGGAAACTTACTGGGAGAAAAATTCCAGAGAGTCTAGAATATTTGGGGCTGAGCCCACTTGGGATTGTTTTATGGATGTGGTCAAGGAGAAATATTACCCTATGATGACTAGTACATAGGGAAACTATGATGACTAGTACATAAGATGGACCACGCTGCATCAAGAGTGGGGCCAAATAGTGTCGGAGTTCACAAATACCTTCCATACCTTGCGCACCAAGTTGGGTATCAAAGGATTCGAGCGAAATCTAGTTCTAAAATACCACGAGGCTCTACATAGGTACATACAAACTGAAATGGATATTTTGGACATCTCATCACTAGGAGTCGCTTATCAATATGTTGTCAAAATCGAGCAGAAATTTAAGCAGTAGAACAAGCGGGAATTTGGGTCTACAAATCCGAAACAACCATAGTATGGTAAAGGCAGCTCTAATTCACAGAATAGCCAACCTCAAGACAACTATTCCAAGCCACAGGAAAAGAAGATAAATGGGAAGACGAAGTACATCGATAAGTGGTGCGACTTCTACAAAATCCCTTGGCACAACACCGATGAATGTCGCTCGAAACAGTCATTGGTAGCTGAGATCAAAGAAACATAGCCAAGCCCCTAATCGGACTTTGATTTGGACAATAATAAAAGGATACAGATAATGAATGCAAAACCCACTGCTATTGTTGCGACCACAGCAATCCAACCAGAGGAATGAGAGGATCTTGATGAGGGGGAGAGCCTCTTCCATTCACATATGTGGGTGAAGGGGACCTTGCTGCATTTTATTGTTGATAATGGAAGCCAGAAGAACCTAATATCATCATAGGTCCTAAATAAGTTGGATTTGTCGAGAACACCACACCCGCAACCATACAACATCGGGTGTCTTCGCCAAGTTCGATATCTTCATGTCATCTAGCAGTGTCTCATGTCTTATGCAATCAAGCCCTTCAAGGGTAGGTACTGGGTGATGTTGCCCCACTGGAAGTTTGTGATGTTCTGTTCGGCTAGCCATATATTTGGAAGAATAATGTTGTTTATGAGTCTTGACCCCGTAATTTCATTGTTACTTTGGGGGGTTTCCACCTTGGTAGTGTTTTTCTAGTTTGTCGGGTTCTAAACTTCCGAGGTCATTTTGAGTCCCTAAACAACATTTTTTGGGGAACTACACAGTCATATTGTGGACATTAGCCAGATTGTGATGGAAACATGTGTAGTCCTCGAATATTTATTTCCAATGACCTATCATGCACCTAAAACAAATATCGTATGAAAAAGTTACGACCTCGGGAAGTTGATGTACCAACTTACCCCATCGGAGCCCACATGACTTTTGGCACTTCATCTCCCAGAGTTAGGTTTTTGGATATTTAGTGTTTTCTCATTTATGTTGTATGTTAAAAAGGCCTTTGGAGCCTCATTGTGATCATCTTCTTGTGAATGAGGCCAACCATCACATCTCTTCTCAGAGATACGTTGCCACCATTCTAGCGAGTTCATTCACTCTGTAATTTTACAGTTTCTGTGCATTTCTTGTATTAATAAAAATTGTGCATTATTATATCTCTATGTTTCTTGCAATATATCTATGTATTTACTTATTATATTATCGCCTTCATTTCATTCTCAAAATAATCTGGATCAAGATGACTAGAGCACACATGACTGCAATGTAAGAACCAATCAAGACCCTAAATTCATTAAATTCTCTAAGGATCTTTCTCCTAGAATTAGGCAGGAATATATTGAGTTATTCAAAGAATAAATAGATGTCTTTGCTTGGAAATATGAGGACTTAAATACTTATGACACTTCCATTATTCATCATAGAATACCTCTCAAACTAGGAACAAATCATTTTAGATAGAAATTGAGACACGTAAATCCCATTTTGTTGCATGTAATAGAGAAAGAAGTTAGGAAGCTTTTAGATGCCAAAATCATAATTCTTTTGAGGTATTCTGAGTGGGTGGATAATTCAGTGCGTGTGAGGAAAAATAATGGGGAAATAAGATTGTGTGTTGACTTCAGAAATATGAAAAAATGCTCTTTGAAAGATAATTATCATCTTCCTAAGATGGACCATATACTGTAGAAAGTGGTTGGAGCTTCTAGGATTTCCATGATGGATGCATTATCTGGTTATAATCAAGTGGCTTGCACCTAGATGATAGAGATAAAACTGTTTTCACCACTCCTTGGGGGACATTCATGTATGGCAAGATGCCCTTTGGGATTATTAATGCAAGAGCCGTGTTTCAATGAGAAATGGACATTGCTTTTGTGGGAGAAAAAGATAAATTTATTGTAATATATCTGGATGATATGACAGTCTTTTCCAAATCCGACCAAGATCATCTTAAACACCTAAGACGGACCTTCACCAAGTGCATAAAATTTGGCTTATATCTCAATCCTAAGAAATGTTTCTTTTTTATGCAAGAGGGAAAATTACTAGGACATATTGTATCTAAGGATGGGGTCAAGATCGATCCTGAAAGAGTGGAAATCATTAGGACATTGAACTTACCAAGAAATAATATAGAGGTGCAATCCTTTTTGGGAAAAATAGATTTTTTTAGAAGATTCATTCCGAATTTTTTTGACATTATTAAAAGTATTACTGATATGTTGAAAAAGGATAGTGAGATAAAATGGGCTACAGAATCTATGAATTCCTTTGAGAAAATTAAGAAATCCCTTGGAGAATCCCCAGTTTTGGTCAGTCCTAATTATGAGAAACTTTTCTTAATTTTTTATTTTTCCTCTCAAAGTACCATAGTAACAGTTTTATTACAAAAGAATGCAAAAGGTCATGAGAAGCCTATTGCGTTTTTCAGCAAGACATTCAGAGATGTTGAGATGAAATATACTAACATGGAAAAATAGGCTTATGCCCTGGTAAAATCCCTAAAGGATTTCATAGATTATATTTTACATTCTCATATTATTGTTTATGCTCCATTTGATGTGGTCAAAGATATGATTTAGAAATCAAGCCTACAAAATTGATAAAAGGTCAAGGACTTGCAAGATTTTTGATTGAAACAAATTGCAAGGTATTAGGAATGAATTTTGTGTCCCAAGGATTAGTTGCAGCTGAGTCATAAATTGAAGATATGAAATATCCAATTATGCAAGTAGACCCTAAGTTCACTCAATCTTACTGGTATAGGGATGTTGTGTTTTATCCACAAAACTTGAAATGTTCAACAGAATGGGATAAATCTAGGGCTATATCATTGAAATTGAAGGCAATAAAATATTGTATTATTGACCAAAAATTGTTTTGGATAGACCCTAGAGGTATTTTACTCAACTGCATCATTGAATATCAAACAATGGAAATTATAAATGAGTTTCGTAGTGTGGTTTGTCGAGGTCATCATGCTTGGAGAGCCATTACTTATAAAATATTGAGGGTTGGATATTATTGGCCCACTCTATTTGTTGATACTAATGCATTGGTGAGGGCATCCCCGGAATATCAAATATTTTCATGCAAGCAAAAGCTTCTACCTCTACCACTTAAACCTATTACAGTGGAAGCATCATTCTAACAATGGGGTCTAGACTTCATTGGGGAAATAAATCCAAACTCTAGTGGCTAGCACAAATGGATATTAACTATGAAAAACTATTTTACTAAATTGGTTGAGGCTATTCCAACAAGGGAAACCATTGATTTAGTCATTATAAAATTTTTGGAGGAAAATATCTCAATAAGGTTTGGTTGTCCTAGAAAGATTATAACTAATAATGCACAAGCCTTCAAATATGCAAAGTTGTTGCAATTCTGTCAAGATTATAACATTGAACTTGGACATTCTACTAATATTATCCACATGGAAATGTCTTAGCAGAGTCATCAAACAAGAGCTTGATCGGAATCATCAAAAAAATGCTATCATAGAACAAGAAATCATGGGATTTTCACCTTAAGTATGCTTTATGGTCTGGTAGAATAAGTACAAAGAGATCTATTGGAACCTCTCCTTTTCAATTAGTGTATGGGGATGATGCAATGTTCCCAATACATGTTAATCTTCCAGTCATGAATTTGCGACAAGATGAGGAGGAATAACAAAATAATGTACAAAGAAGGATTCATCATTTCATAGAGGTTCAGCGGAAAAGGGAATTTGTATTGGTTAAAACAAAAGAACATCAGGAGAGGATCAAGAAGATTTTTGACAAGAGAGAAATGGAAAGAAATTTTGTTGTTGGAGATTTGGTTTTGAAATGGGATGCCATAAGAGAATCCAAAGGAAAACGTGACAAGTTTAATCATCTCTAGATGGGACCTTTTAAGATTATGGTCGTTCAAGACAATAACACTTATGAGCTAGCTGAGTTCAATGGTGATTCATGGGGAGACCCTATGAACGGGAGGTTTCTCAAGAAACTCTTACAATGTTGAGCTCTCAGTCTATCCCACTGTATTATATTAGTTTAGTTTTATATTTTTTTTTTTTGTTGATTCATTTTAGTTGAAGTTATGTACTGTTATTTCTTTTATTTTGCAAATAAAAGTTGGACCATTATGTTAAGTTGTTGAGCAGAAGGGACAATTTGTCCTTACACGGATAAAGAAGAGTCATTGCATGGTTGGAGATTTTAGAATCCATAGCCCAATGGATAAGACGGCTAGTTTATTGTTCTCAACACATCAAATGGATATGTTGTCCCCATTGGAGCCAATGTTAGTATAGGGTTCAAAAAAATTCTTGGGCATTGTTGGTTCAGAAGCAGTTTGATCTATGGAGATGAAAATGTAAGAAAGAAAGACCATTGGTGCCACACCTATAGAAAAAAAATTCTTTAGCATTCATTTTAACTAATGGAAATGTTAGAAAAAGAAGGAATGAGGAAGAAATTATGCAAAAGGAGCTTAAATGAACCCCTGGGGGGACTTAAATGGTGCACAAAGGAGATCACAAGTGAGTAAAAGGGGCTTACATTCATGACTAGCAGTTGTTTCCAATGGCTAAAGGCCAAAATTGTAAGTTTTAAACCTGTGAAGTAAAGCAATGCATATAGATTCTTAAGCAAAATAGAATTCAATCAACGGCTCATACACAGAGTACACGGAGATTTTATACCGGAAACCCTCAACCGGGAAAACCTTTCTTATATTCATTATATCGAATTTCACCATTCACTATACAATATATACAATGTTTTTAGGTATTTTGTAGATACCAAAACCCTAATCCCTAAAACCGGGATTATTTTTAGTAAACCGCTAAAAATAGCAAAAACTGCCCAAAAAAAAAAAATCGAGGCGTTGTCCCGAACGCTACGCGTAACCAAGGGGGGCATACCTACCCCCCTGGGGACCCCCTAGGAAATCGCCCAGTGCACACGACACAAACAGAGCACTACTACAAGGGATCATCAAACATAGTTGTCATATCTGACGCGCCCACACACACAAATGCAAAGAATATAACACATACCCAACATTCTCCCACTTGTTGTTTTTTTTGCATCCAGGGGTCCAGGGGATTATATAGTAAACAATCCAGGGCAACAATGCCCATTATTACTCTACACCAAGAGAACTTTTCTGTGCTCACAGACTTTGTCAATGAATCTGCAACATTCTTCAAAGTGTCAACCTTTTCCAGCAACACCTTCTTTTCCTCAACCATGTCTCTTACAAAGTGATACTGAACATCAATATGATTTGTCTTCGAATGATAAGTTGGGTTATTTTCCAAGAATATTTCACTCTGACTGTCACAATATAATCTCACTGCTTGTTGTACCAACCCAATACCTCAACACAATCTTTGTAACCATATTATTTCCTTGCTTGCATGAGTGGCTGCCATGTATTTAGCTTCTGTAGTTGAGAGTGCCACTACAGCCTGTCTTTTGCTCATCCAACTGATCGCTCCTCCAAATAGGTTAAACACATACCCACTTGTATATCTTCTGCGATCCAGATCTCCAGCCCAGTCTGCATCAACAAATCCATGTATGTCCAACACTCTGTCCAATCCTGGTCTTCCTTGGTAGCACAATCCATAACTGGTAGTGCCACGAAGATACCTGGAGACCCTCTTTACTGTTGTCCAATGCTCCTTCCCTGGTTTTGACATATACCTGCTCAAAACTCCCACTGCATGTGCAATGTCTGGTCTAGTACAGACCATTTCATACATCAAACTGCCAACTCCACTGGCATATGGAACATGGGACATGTCCTCTTCTTCTTCCTATGTCTTGGGACACTGATCTGTAGATAATTTTACACCTATAGGAATAGGAACCTTGATCGGTTTACTTCCATGCATATTAAACCTTTGCAATATTGTCTCAATATATTTTCTTTGATTCAACCAGAGTTCCATGTTTGCACGATCTCTTTTAATCTTCATTCCCATAATGAAGTTAGCAGCACCGAGATCCTTCATGTCAAATTTGGAGGATAGTTGTGATTTCACCTCCTTGATAACATCCATGTTATTTCCTACCAACAACATGTCATCAACATACAACACTACATGAATGAAGTGATTACCAACTTGCTTGGAATATACACAGTGATTAGCCATGCTTCTTACAAATACCAATCCAAGGATGTATGTGTCAAACTTTTGGTACCACATCCTGGGTGATTGCTTCAGACCATATAGTGACTTCTTTAGCTTACAGACCAGCTCTTTCTTTCCCTTCACTACAAATCCTTCTGGTTGATTCATGTAGATTTCTTCTTCTAAATCCCCATGTAGGAATGTTGTCTTCACATCCATCTGTTCCACTTCAAGATCAAAAGCAGCAGCAATAGATAAAAGAAATCTAATAGAAGTTAACTTAGCAACAGGAGAAAAAATTTCACCAAAGTCAATTCCCTCAACTTGGGAATAACCTTTTGCTACTAACCGAGCTTTGTATTTCTCCACTTTACCTTGTGCATTAAACTTCTTCTTAAACAGCCATTTGCTACCAACAAATTTTCTTGTAGCTGGAAACTCAACTATATCCCATGCCTCATTCTTATCCAAGGCATCCATTTCTTCAACCATGGCCTTCTTCCAGAGTTTACTATCCTCTGAATTCACTACTTCCCTGACAGTTATGGGATCTCCATCAGTAATAGATAAAGCAAAATTGGAACAAAAATCAAGTGGACTATACCTTTCTAGTTGCCTTCTATCTCTCATTGATCTCCTCAATACTGGGGTATGAGGTTCTTCTTCTTCTTCTTCTTCTTCTTCTTCTTCTTCTTCTTCTTCTTCTTCTTCTTCTTCTTCTGCTTCCTCTTCTTTAGATGATTCAAATTTTGCATCATCCAACTCAAGCTCTATTTTCTCAGGTTCGTCTTGTGTTGGTAGGAATTCCTATTTGGACACATCTTTTACCTCTCTGAAAACAACATCTCGACTATAAACAGTTTTCTTGGTTTCTGGGTTCCAAAGCTTATAACCTTTCACACCATCTTTATAACCAATAAAGATACACGTTTCAGCCTTTTTATCCATCTTACTTCTATTTTCCTTTGGAACATGTACATAAGCATCACAACCAAACACTCTAAGATGTTGAAGAGAGGGTTTCTTTCCAGACCATACCTCGTGTGGATTTTTCTCATCCAACGCTAATGAAGGTGATCGATTGACCAGGTAACATGTTGTACCCACTGCCTCTGCCCAGAATTATTGTCCTAACCCGGAACCGTTGAGCATGCTCCTTGATTTTTCCATTAGTGTCATGTTCATCCTTTCTACAACTCCATTCTGTTGAGGAGTGTATGGAGTAGTCTCCTACCTTGCTATACCACACTTCTTACAGAATTCTTCGAATTCATTTCCGCGGAATTATCCACCATTATCTGTTCTCAATACCTTTATTTTCTTATGTCTGATTTTCTACCAGAGCCTTAAACTCTTTAAATTTATCAAATACCTCAGATTTCTTTCTAAGAAAATAAATCCATGTGTTCCTTGAAAAATCATCTATGAATGAAACATAATACACAGATTTACCTATGGATGGAACAG